>JANKYH010000884.1:0-49401 GCA_027475595.1 Populus davidiana x Populus alba var. pyramidalis
CCCTTTCTCACTCACGGCCGTTCCTCCAACACCGGACAAGCTTGCCTCCGTCAGCCACAGCGACGCCTACAGCACCGATCCTTCCCTCTCAACCGTCCTTTCAACTCCATCACCAGGAGTCACCACCGGCCACCCGAACCAGCCGTCCTCGCCGAAGACCCAGCAGCCACCCCGATCGTTGGCATCTTCCCCTCTCAGCTGCTCCCTTCTCCAGCCTCCAGCTCCTCCCTCACAAACCCGGCAACTCTAGCATCTCTCTCCCTCAGCAACAGCACCAGCAACGGCACCCACAGATCCCAAACCGGCCAGCTTTCTTCCTCCAGCAGCGACGCCATCCATCGATTCACCATCAGCCATCAGCGCCGCCCGATCTACAACCCGAAACTGAGGAGAAGAAGACTAATCGGTCGCCAGAGACAGAGAGGAGAGGGAAGCAGACCCGAAACGGTGAAGAGAGAATAAAAACAGATCTGAAAAACTAAGAAAAAGTTAAAATCGACTGCTGTGTTGTTCCTTTCTTCTTCTGCAGGTCACCGCCGGCGTTGGGAGACTGAGAAGAAGTTGATCCAGCCCCCTGTTGCTGTTTTTTCTTGCGGTGGCGTCAGAAGGTCTTCAATGCAATTTCTGGAGTTTTAGGGACTATTTTGTAATTTTTTAAATTAATTAATGTAATTTTTATTTATTTGTTTTGAATTTGTATTTGTATTTGTATTTGTATTTGTATCGTGGATGTAAAAGAAAAGAAAAAGAAAAGAAAAGAAAAGAAACAAAAATAGTGAAATGTGAATGTGTGTGTTTGTATTTTTGTTTATGTCATTGAATAATACATAAAAAAAGGACAAAAAAAATTAATTGTTAATTTAAATATAGTTAAATATCTCAAGTACAAATAAAATCAAGTTGTATTTTCCACGAAAATGTAAGAACAAGTTTCTACATATATTCGGGGATTTAATAACTGATTTATTCAAGCCTTAGAATTTAATTAATATTTTAAATTTTCAAATCATATCAGAACACAAAGTAGCGTACCTCAGGTAGGGTGTGTTAGGGGTGCTAATACCTTCCCTAACCACAACCAGTCCCTTACCCGCAATCTTTGACAAGACCAGTACATCAGGTTTCCTAGTAGCCTCAATAAATTACTAGGTGGCGACTCCCACGAACGAATTCAAAGCAAACGCAACATACGAGAAAAATCGCCAGCCGATGCCGCGCGCGGGATTTTTTGATGTGCGACAGAATGGCGACTCGACTGGGGACGATATTTTTTTCTGACAATATTGGACTAAGCTTTGTGTATTTGATGTGTTTAAGTTTTTGCATTTTTATCTCTTTGTTAATATTTATTTCCATGCATTTTATAGAATTGTCTCATGCATCACCTGTATTTATTTTTGAGAGCACACACATTAAACTTTAAGTTAGGTGGGGGACTAGCAGCTTACCTTATGACTTTAGTCAAGGTTTAAGTTTGTGTAAACCCCAACTCTTCGTTGAGTGCTTAGACTGGTAATAGTTGGACACGTGCCAACCCATTACCTACTGGGCCCCTATATTGCCTTTACGAGGGTAATCACTAGGACAACAAGAGACCCCTTTTAGAGACCAAGTAGCAAACCTACCCTGTCTCACGTAAAATGAATAGAGCCTGTCTTTAGGATGTATGTGCTATTGTTTTGCATCCGAGCAAACCCTTCTTGAAGCATCTTGAACTCAAGACTTGTGGGTGACACAATGGCCGTCACTTAGAAAATTTTCATTGTAGAGTTTGGGAAAAAATCACGATTCTTGTTCCATCATACAAGAGTTACGACCATATTGTCACCCCTCGAAGGGTGAGTTCGTCATATAGATTACATACATGTACCGGGTTGAAAGGTAGGTCCCCCGCACAACTGTGCTGCACGTGATTGAAGAAAAATGATGGAAGTGAAGAAAGCTGTCAGATAGAGGCTCATTATCAGATTAAGGTTGAGAGCATTAAAGGTGAAGTAGCTAGACTCAGATCTGCTCGAACAAGTGTTGAGCATCAAATGGAAAGAGAATGTCTGCACAGTCTTCTATGGGAACACTACTTGTTCACATCTATTGAAGCTGTATCTCTCCTTTTCCGTCATGAACAATAGCAACAATGCCTTTAGTCATCAACTAATGACAACTCTGGTTCTTGTCCAGTTGCACTGTTTAAATGTTCATTGCCTCCACATCATCTAATGGAACCAAACGACTACTAGCCTCATGTTCATGGTGCATTAGTCTATTTTGAAGTTACCCCAATTATGAGCTCAATTCCAGTTCAGCAGCACAAGATGTTGGTCTGAAAAACCATGATCAGACACTGAACTTCTACGTGGTAGAGCTCTTTGTAGAGATTTATTTGTGGATCTGCCAATGGGAAATGCAAAAAGGGGATGTATTAATTTCATATGCTTTGAAATTTTTTCCCACCAGTGGCACGAGCAAAACATTGTAGTAGGCAGAGGAGTTAGGCCTAGTCTGAAAATATGAGCAGTCGTCGAACTTCAACGTGGCAGAGCTCTTTCTATAAAAATCTATTTATGATGCTGCAAGTTGAGAGTGCAAGAGGGGATTTATAAGTTGCATATGCTACAAATATTTCTCTCATTAGTTTCAGCACGAAGACATCTTAGTAGGTTGAAGAGCCAGACCTGGTCTGAAAAATATGAGCAGACATCAAACTTCAACGTAGCAGAGCTCTCTTGGCAGGAATCTGTTTGTGGATCCGCAAGTGGGAAATCCAAGAAGGAATACAGTAGTTTCAGATCATCTATGAAGAGAAGAGACATGCCTAGACTGAAAAACATGAAGAAGACTGAAACTTCAACATAACAGAACTTCCTCTATTGGTGCTTGTTTGCTGCACCGTTCGAGAGCAATCAAAGAAGAAATATAGGAGATTCATGTCCATCATCTTCTCCCATAGAAGAGATAAGGCATGATTCCATGTGTCGGTAGCGGTGGTGTTGTGCGTTACCAAGATTACCTAGCTTGTGGAAGTTTTCCAACAACCCTCAACCAACCACAACAACTGTCGCACGTGTGCGGCAGCGCGACGATCGTCCACCCTCAAGAAAAAATCGAAATATTTTATTCCTGGCAAATGGGGAGAGACAAGGAATTCTTGTCTCTATATGTGAAAATATGGACTGGGAGTCGCCACCTAGTATTCTGGTTACTAGGAACCTTAACTGGTCTTTAAAGATCGGGTACGGAGACTGGTTGCGTAAAGGGAAGGTATTAGCACCCCAACTACGCCCTACCTAAGGTAGACTGCATTGTTTTAATGTCTGATAAAATCTAAGGTCGTGTTGTGGTTTTTTATTGTTCGGAATACGCATTACATGTAATGTCATACCCCAGGTTCTATTGTCCAAAAGAAAAAAAAGAATTAAATATCCGGAATATGCATTACGTGTAAAGTCATACCCCGGATACTAAGAGACAAACAAAATAAATTTTTTGTTGTTTTGTTTGAAATTTTGGCCAATATTCTCTTGACTTTAATAAACTGGTTATTAAAGCCAAAATGCATGCTAAAACATTTTTTTGGTGTATGAAAAATACAATATGAATTTTTAGCTTTTCAGACACTTGGCCGTATGCACAAAAATATTTTTTTCTCTTTTTTTAATTTTTTTATATTTTGTGGAAGTTTTTGACAAAAACCGGATATTTTAATACCCGATTTGTATTTTTACGACATAAAAATACTACCCGATATTAATAAAAATAACATAAATAAAAAATGGGAACATCATAAATATTTTTTTAAACAATAGTATTTTTTCTTTTTTTAAATGGGCCGGATCAGGCCCAATTGCATGGGTTGGGCCAAACCTGGCCCATTTACATGGGCTGGCTGACATCCCAGCCCAGGCCCAAATGGGCTGGTACCAGTGAATTAATTTGCCAAGTTACTGTGCACATGCACAGTAACCGGGTAATTAATTCATGGCTTGCAGAACGTGCATAGTGCACGTTCTGCATGCAAGAAGATGAACAGTAAAAAGAGATAAGGGGTAGAGGGCTGACCTGTGGTGGCTGTCGTCGATGGCGGAGCTGCTGGTGGCGACAGGAAGCGGTGCTGACAGTGGGGTGGCCGGCGGTGGCTCTGCGTTTTCCTTCTCTCTCTCCTCTGTTTTCTTCTCTGCTTCTCCCTCTTCTCCCTCTCTTCTGCCTTCTGTTCCCTCTCTCTCGGCCCCCTCCTTCTTTTTTTCTTCTTTTTTCAGCAGCCCTCCCCTGTATTTATAGGAAAACAGGGGAGGGAGAACGTGTTGGGGCGGCTACTGTTGGCCGCCCCCTCAACTACCTTCAACGGATAACAACGCCAGGCAAGTGGGTGAATTGTGGGCGTCTTATTGCGCCAAAGCCGGGAAAGAAAGTAGGCGAAAAGAGAAGAAAAAAAACGATTTTTCTCCCCTGTTCTCTGCGCGTCCAGGGGAAGAAGACGATGGTGCCGTTTCAAAACAGCACCGTTTTGCGTTTTTTTTGTATTTATTATTTTTTTGTGGGGACCCAAAAATGGGTTACAACAACAACATTGGAAGATTGACATGATGTTATGAAGATCATCGAAAGAATTGAGTGAGCTATGAAAAAGTGAAGGATTGAAGGTTTTGTTATGGATTCCAGAACCGTGAAGAGAGTTGAATCATGAGATGACTCTCGATTGAGAAACCTCAGTTATTTTGCCTAGTTAAGTCTCGCTCAAGCATCAATTGCTCAAATGTCTTTGCCAAGATTGACATTCCTCTGCCACTTAAGTTTGTCGACCAACATCTGCCAGATTCCAGAATTTTGCTTGACTCCGACAAATCTCATGTAACCACTATTTTCCAGGTGGTTTAATCCAGATAAGAGATGTGATGTCATGGTGGGGTCCTCAACCATTTCAAGTGAACAGTTTTAAGAATTGCAAGAATTGAGTCTGAAAGTTGGTGAGCAAGAGACAAGTGGAGTCGGTGAAGGAGGGTGTCATTGGCTATATTGTCCCCCGAACATCTTCAGAATGACATGTTGATCGAAAGTGCTTGGCAAAATGCAAATATTGCCAGAAAAACTGATTCAAGAATGGTGATGAACAGTCAATCATATTGTTTTGAAATTCTGCATTTTGTTTTGGGATCACATCTCATCCTTCAACGAAACATGCCTTGCTTTTGTCTCTTTGTTGTTTTGAAATCAACAGATGTGTAACATTTTATTCTGACAAAATATTTTGATCAAACTCCAACATGCGATAAAGGTTAATCAATCCGGAAGATTAAAAGTGTTTTGATTACAGAAATGACTCGATGCTTGAAAATGACATGAGGTGACTAAACAATTTTGAACTCATACCTCCTGAAACTGAACCACACATCATATAACTAAGTTTTAGCAGTATGCATAATGACATGTAGTGGATTTGATAGTTATGGACTCGTGAATCATTGACTCTTACAAGTCCAAATCATTACACTGGATGAGGTCAAAATTTATCGGTTCTAACCGACCTTGCTTGAAATGAGAAAAGGCCATCTTTGATATCCCTTCACTTTCCAAAAATTATCTCCCTTGTAGTCCCATTTTGAGCTGGATAGAATATTTTTTTCATAAAAATCCTGACTAGGATCACACCCCATACTGGGGGCAAACGAGAGATATTTTGAAGACGTTGATATGATTAATGGATAAAGGGGAAGGCTTAGAACAAAAGTCTAATGATTGAGAGAGCGCGAGAAGAAAACACATAGACTGGGGGCATATAAGAAAATTTTGAGGAAGGCTATGAGTTGAATTTGCCTTCATTTAAAGACAAGTTAAAAAGAAATGGAAAAAGAATGCCTATCAATTCTAAGAGAGGCAAGGCAATTTTCAATTGAGAAAAGACAGCAAATGCCAAAAGTCAACATTAGAAAAATCGATGCTTCATATCTTTTGGTGTGTCTCGGATAGAGCCTCTAATGTCTTCAAAATTAGATTAGTTATTCATCAAAGAAAAAGTTGGATTTGCATTATGACCTATTGTAAGAGAATTCTGATATTTGAAGATTAACAAGGTTATATGTTACTTTCTCTACAATGACAACAAGAGAAAGAGAATCGATGAATAATTGATGTTGATCTTAGGTCTTTGAAACCCTCAAACACCTTTTGAGCCTTTGAAATTCCTTTCTTTCACAACCATGAATCATAGCCTGCATTACGTGCTTTTAAAAGCTCTTTTTAATCAAGCAAGCAACTTGAACCGATAAATGACGCTCTCAAAACTTGAAGAGCTTTTCCATAAGGGTCGTGACTTCATGAATTAAGCTACTGGTTATTATGCATGCTGATAAAATAAATGCTAAGAAAAGAAACAACCTTTCTTGATAAAGCCTGAGCATCTTGTTTTTGAAATTCATAAAAATACCACCTCATCACAGACCATCAAAAGATATACCCAAAATCAGAGTTTAAAGTGGATAGAAAGAACCATTTTAATCTTACAACGGGTCGATTTCTGTTTTCAAAATACAAGACAATCGAAGGACTTCATTGAATGACGTGTGTTGGGTCTTTGACCAAAGAAGCTTGAATTTCAAAAAAACTTTTCAAAAACTGATATCTCTCTGATTTCATTTCAACAATTAGATTTGAGTAGACATGACCTTTGAAGTATGAGATTTGATTCTAGAACAATAAAGATTGTCAAACAAAGAAGAACATTTATTGAGTTTGCGGAATCCTTGCCATGAAATGACATCAACATTTCTCAACACTCCTTGAAACGTTGACCACCTGGGGGGCAATACAGTGGACCCTAAGAAGGAAAACAGACAGTATCCAGATCAGCTGGGGGCAAAGAAAGAATCAGATGATGAGTCATCAAAGTCCCGGAAAGTTATGTTTAGCATCTGACAATGACAAAGGAAAACATCCTTGAGTATAAACTGATGAACGAGCATTCATATCATTGCTGGGGCAATGTTGTTCAAAGACAATCCATGATCTAGTGCATTTCAGCAGCAATTGATGAGCAACGCTGCACTTGAAGGATATTTTCATATCTTCATCTTGGGTTACCCTGTAAAACATGGTTATGACTCCTGACAGATGTTATCGGGTGAGTGCATTTGAATGAACATCGAACATATGCATACCACTAAGATTGACTATAGGACCATCTATTCTGAAGCTCAAATGCTCACTTCACCGCATGAATATGGGTGATAACATGAACATCATTGATGATGCCAAAGCAGTTATTTTCACGATCTGATTTGACAAGCTAAGAGGAATCCATAGAGAAATACATCGCGCTTACAATGATGAGCTGTTTACTGCAAAGCATGAGATCCATGTCTGGATGACTTGGCAGTTCCATGAAGGCTGGTGACCATACATACTTGAATGGTGTTTCAACCGAAGGCAAGTTCATGACTGATTAACAATCTTGATGGGTGTTGGCATGATGCACACAATCAATCAGAGGATAATTCTCAAAAGAAGCCAGAGAGAAAATCCTTCATGATGAATCAAGCAATACCACACTTGGGGGCAGGGTCAAGCTTGATGAACGATGCAAGTAGTAATTATCGAAGACAGCCCAGGATGGGCACTACATTTACAGCTGAGTGGATGGCTAGCACATGAATGAGCCAATGCATCGGAAGAACAAAGAAAGCTTTGGGATACAAACAAGGGCACCCTATGACGATGGAGCATCAAGGAGGGGGGGACCTATATTTCGAATCAGGTAAGGATGCATGTATATCATCTAACCTAAAAAAAAAAAAAACCATTTGCACATATTTTTGAATTCTTACAGGAAAAACCTTAATGAGGTCCAGCAAGATGGTGGAAAAAGAAGGAAGCATTGTGGTGATAATAATAAAGAATCGGTTTTGATCATGGAATAAAAAGAAGATGGGATGAACCTTACCATTAGGAAAATCCCAAAGAAATGAAAAGATCAACCTTGCAATCGGGAAGTCTCGAGTTTTCAACCCTTGCAGTTCGGAAACACCGAGTTTTCCAACCCTATGATCAGGAATTATTAGGAAGCACCAAGTTTTCCAGCCCTTCTTCTGTCATCCCCTCAGGATTTCGCCAGGTAAGTCCTATTTTTAACACTTGTCATATCACATTTTTTCCATCTGGGTAGGTCGCCCATCATAATAAGACCGTTTTCACATTTTTTTTCCATCTGGGTAGGTCACCCATTACAATGAGACCGCACTTCACATTCTTTCTATTTGGGTAGGTCGCCCATCACAACGAGACCACTTTTTCATATTCTTTCCACATGGGTAGGTCACCCATTACAATGAGACCACACTTCACATTTTTTCCATTTTGGGTAGGTCACCCATTACAATGAGACCGCGCTTCACATTTTTTCCATTCTGGGTAGGTCACCCATTACAATGAGACCGCACTTCACATTCTTTCATTTTTGGGTAGGTCACCCATCACAACGAGACCGTTTTTCATATTCTTTCCTTGGGTAGGTCACCCATCACAATGAGACCACCATTTTTTCTGGGTAGGTCACCCATTAGAATGAGACCATTCTCCATTTTTTTTTACCTGGGTAGGTCACCCATAATAATAAGGCCATTCCTCCCCTTGGGTAGGTCACCCATAAGAATGAGACCACTCTTCTCCCTTTCCACTTGGGTAGGTCACCCATCACAATGAGACCACCATTTTTTCTGGGTAGGTCACCCATTAGAATGAGACCATTCTCCATCTTTTTTACCTGGGTAGGTCACCCATAAGAATGAGGCCATTCTTCCTCCTGGGTAGGTCACCCATAAGAATGAGACCACTCTTCTCCCTTTCCACTTGGGTAGGTCACCCATCACAATGAGACCACCATTTTTTCTTGGTAGGTCACCCATTAGAATGAGACCATTCTCCATTTTTTTTACCTGGGTAGGTCACCCATAAGAACGAGGCCATTCTTCCCCTGGGTAGGTCACCCATAAGAATGAGACCACTCTTCTCCCTTTCCACTTGGGTAGGTCACCCATCACAATGAGACCACCATTTTTTCTGGGTAGGTCACCCATTAGAATGAGACCATTCTCCATTTTTTTTTACCTGGGTAGGTCACCCATAATAATAAGGCCATTCCTCCCCTTGGGTAGGTCACCCATAAGAATGAGACCACTCTTCTCCCTTTCCACTTGGGTAGGTCACCCATAAGAATGAGACCACTCTTCTCCCTTTCCACTTGGGTAGGTCACCCATCACAATGAGACCACCATTTTTTCTGGGTAGGTCACCCATTAGAATGAGACCATTCTCCATCTTTTTTACCTGGGTAGGTCACCCATAAGAATGAGGCCATTCTTCCTCCTGGGTAGGTCACCCATAAGAATGAGACCACTCTTCTCCCTTTCCACTTGGGTAGGTCACCCATCACAATGAGACCACCATTTTTTCTGGGTAGGTCACCCATTAGAATGAGACCATTCTCCATTTTTTTTACCTGGGTAGGTCACCCATAAGAATGAGGCCATTCTTCCTCCTGGGTAGGTCACCCATAAGAATGAGACCACTCTTCTCCCTTTCCACTTGGGTAGGTCACCCATCACAATGAGACCACCATTTTTTCTAGGTAGGTCACCCATTAGAATGAGACCATTCTCCATCTTTTTTTACCTGGGTAAGTCACCCATAAGAATGAGGCCATTCTTCCCCCTGGGTAGGTCACCCATAAGAATGAGACCACTCTTCCTCCTTTCTACTTGGGTAGGTCACCCATTATAATGAGACCACTTCTTACACATTCTTTTGTTCTAGTTGAATGAGGTCGCCAGATGGGATCTCATGTAGCTTTGGTTAAAGGGAATCTCCATATGGGATTTCAGGTTGACCGAGTTACACGCATTCTTTGTTTTTGGTTAAAGGAGGTCGCCAGATGGGATCTCAGAATAATGAAAAAAAAAAAAGAGAGAAAAAAAAGAACAGAGTAAGGTTTTTAGATGAAGTGGATATTGAGCAAACAAAAAGACAAGTTTTTCTTTACAAAGCTTACTATGCAAAACATTGAGGATTTTTGCTTCGTAAGCATTGTAAAGAGGGGGCATCTGTTGCTACCCAATTTTTGACCCATGTTTTTGATATATTTTCAAAAAAATCCAAAAATAGAGAAAAAAAATGAAAATCCAAAAAATATGTTTTTTAATATATTCTTGCCATTTTAGCATTTTCAGCGCCGTCTAAAAAAAGAATTTAAATTTTCAAAAGATTTTCAAACGCGTTCGACTTTTCACGCGTTATTTTTACAATCAGTGATTTTTCTCATTGAGTCGACGTTGATATTGCTCGTTTTCAAAAAATACAAAAAATAAGAAAAATCAAAATTTACAAAAAAAAGAAAGAAGTTGAGGGACCAAGTTGAAAAACCTAGCAACATTTTGCCTATAAATACTGGTCTTTAACTCACACAAAGGGGGGGGGGCAATTTTGAGACATCATAAAAATACAAAGAAAAAATCTAAACCTTAAAAAATCCAAACACAGCCGCCAGCCCCCCACCTTTTGATTTTTCTCTTCTCCCTTAAACCTGCCAAAACAGCAGCCCCGGGCCGGAATTTCTTCTTCCCCCTCAGCCGGTTGATTCATCTCCCCCACGGTTCTCCCTCTTGAAACCAAAATAGCCGGCCACCCTCTCCCCCTTCATCACCATTTCTCTTCTTCTTCTTCCCCACTAAGATAGCCAAACACAGCCGCCTCCTCACCAGACCTCAACCCTCACCTCACAGAAGACAACCCCTCTCTCACTCACGGCGGTTCCTCCAACACCGGACAAGCTTGCCTCCGTCAGCCGCAGTGACGCCCACAGCGCCGATCCTTCCCTCTCAGCCGTCCTCTCAACTCCATCACCAGGAGTCACCACCGGCCACCCGAACCAGCCGTCCTCGCTGAAGACCCAGCAGCCACCCCGATCGTTGGCATCTTCCCCTCTCAGCTACTCCCTTCTCCAGCCTCCAGCTCCTCCCTCACAGACCCGACGACTCCAGCATCTCTCTCCCTCAGCAACAATACCAGCAACGGCACCCACAGATCCCAAACCGGTAAGCTTTCTTCCTCCAGCAGCGGCTCCGTCCATCGATTCACTATCAGCCATCAGCGTCGCCCGATCTACAACCCGAAATTGAGGAGAAGAAGACTAATCGGTCGCCGGAGACAGAGAGGAGAGGGAAGAAGACCCGAAACGGTGAAGAGAGAATAAAAACAGATCTGAAAAACTAAGAAAAAGTTAAAATCGACTGTTGTGTTGTTCCTTTCTTCTTCTGCAGGTCACCACCGGCGTTGGGAGACTGAGAAGAAGTCGATCCAGCCCCCTGTTGTTGTTTTTTCTTGCGTCGGCGCGTGAACCCACGCGCCGCCAGTGGCGGAGGCGTGTGAGGAGACGCGCCGCTAGTGCTGCTGCGGCGTCAGAAGTTCTTCAATGCAATTTATGGAGTTTTAGGGACTATTTTGTAATTTTTTAAAATTAATTAATGTAATTTTTATTTATTTGTTTTGATTTCGAATTTGTATTTGTATTTGTATTTGTATCGTGGATGTAAAAGAAAAGAAAAGGAAAAGAAACAAAAATAGTGAAATGTGAATGTGTGTGTTTGTATTTTTGTTTATGTCATTGAATAATATAAAAAAAAGGACAAAAAGAATTAATTGTTAATTTAAATATGGTTAAATATCTCAAGGACAAATAAAATCAAGTTGTATTTTCCACGAAAATGTAAGAACAAGTTTCTACATATATTCGGGGATTTAATAACTGATTTATTCAAGCCTTAGAATTTAATTAATATTTTAAATTTTCAAATCATATTAGAACACAAAGTAGCGTACCTCAGGTTGGGTGTGTTAGGGGTGCTAATACCTTCCCTAACCACAACCAGTCCCTTACCCGCGATCTTTGACAAGACTAGTACATCAGGTTTCCTAGTAGCCCTCAATAAATTACTAGGTGGTGATTCCCACGAACGAATTCAAAGCAAACGCAACATATGAGAAAAATCGCCAGCCGATGCCGCGCGCGGGATTTTTTGACGTGCGACAATAATAATGACACTAAAACATTAACTCAATTTTCTTTTCCCATTCCAAATAAGCTTTTAAATTGTTTTTGCTTTGAAAAGCCAAAATCTTCATCTTAATATTGCCCAACTCTCTATCCAAACTATCCTAAAATCCATCTTCCATATCTACCTTATTATGGGAAAATTGCTTAAGCGGTCGGAATCCCTTATGCCTTTGGTTTATTTGGTCGAAACTAATCACCATGGTTACCATCAAATTCCCTAGCCTTTTCATCTGTATTTTCAGTTATAGATTCTTTTGGATGTGAATTAACTCGTCTTGTATACCTTCTTTTTTTCCCCAAACCCCTATGGTTTAGCCAATCTTAAAGATGAGCCACTTCAATTCTTAAACTAGTCATCCTACTCATTACTTTGGTAAACTTTGAATTCATCAACTCCAATTATTGTTGCATGGCCAAATAACCCTATTCAGGATTATTCCTATGTTCTAGTGGTGATGATCCACTTTTAGTTGATATTGTTAAAAACTAAAAAATTAAGTTAAAAGCAATATGTGTGTGTGTGTGTGCTCCCTCATATGTTTACACTTATTAGATGTTGCTCCTCTTGTGTTTCACATAATTTCTTGGTTTTTCACTCTAATATTCTCCCCTTCACCTTTTACAATTCAATTCTCAAAATTTCAGTTTTTTAAGAAACTAGTTCACAACAAGTCAAAAACTAATATCTAATCAAATAATACAAAGACTCAAGAAGCAATAAGGATTGAAAACTATCGATATGCAATTATGAATATGAATCACAAATATTAATATGAATTCATGCAAAATATGAATGATACAAAGACCCGAAAAAAAGACTATGAAAACTAAGAAACTAATTAAATAAGATTTAAATGACTAAAAATAACAATAGCGCTTTAAACTACCCGTTTCTTTTTTGTAATTTTCAAGAAAACCCAACCAAGTAAACTTTAAATATTCCAAATTAAGATTTATCTCAAAGAAACCTCAAGAATCAAGATTTTGAGTAAGTGGTTGAACTTTATGTTTCTTTGAATTAAAATTTACAGCGAACCTTTTTTTTCTTTTGATTGTATTTGTTCTTTTATATATAAAACTTTATTTAACCAAGAACACAAATAATTTTTTAAAAAAACTTGATGTCGCAACTGGTTTTTAGAGAAAATATAGAACTCAACAACAATGAAGTATGTAAAAACTTGAAGAAAAAAGGATATAAATTGATTTAGAGCTTTTCTTTGATACCAACTAATGTGAATCTCGTGGATATAAAAATCCAGAAACCCACAGAAATTGACTCTTTCCAATAAAGCTAAAATCAAGTTTGGAATTGAGCTTAATATAACAATCTGTATTGAGACATCAAGACTATAAGTAACTAAACCTCCACTCAACACCTATAAAGAGACAAGAACAAGAATTATAGAAGACGCCACGAATCTTGGTTAATTCTTCGATAAGTCAGAGTGGTTCAATGAAGAACAAAAAAGAATGAGCAAAACCTCTCATACATAAAAGTAATTGTTGAAATCAAAGTCTATAAAAAAACCTAAATACAAGCAAATTAACCCCATTTATAACAGGTAAAAACATCTTAAACAATGCTAGAAAAATAATAAAAGAGTTCTACATAAAATAGGAGAAAGAATCATAAATTAACTAGGAAACTAATACAATTCCCGCAAAGTAACTTGTGGACCTTATTACAAGGCCTTCCTAATGTCTTATTGTCTTAAAACTTTAATCCAATATAGAATAAGACCTCTAAAAATTCATGGTAAACTTTAATCCTAATGATGCAAATTGCTTTTTAAAGGTGTTTTTCACTTGAAATTGTATCAAAATAATTTTTATTTTATTTTTGATATAAACATATCAAAAATATTAAAACATACTAAAAAAGCATTAATTTAATTTTTTTCAAGTCAAATACACTTTTAAAATGCACTTAAATGCATGCTAATAATTAAAGCCCTTTCGGTTTGAATTTATGGACTCGTGTCTTGGTAGGATTAGCAAGCTAGTAGATAATTATTTCAATGGTTTTTCGTGTTTTGGTATTGGTTTTGGATTGGAATCTTTGTTTTTTGAGAGGTTTTATGTTGATTATGGAACGAAATTAAAGTTGAGAAATAAAATATGATGAATTGTTTGTTAGGGTGTGTTTAGGATTGTAGTAGCATTTTGTGGTTTGAAGTGTTTTTTGTTTAGAAATACATAAATTTTTTTTTTTTGGTTTTTAAAAATAATTTTTTACATCAGTGCATTAAAAAATATAAAAAATTTAATTTTAAACAATTTTTTTCTCTCAAAATTTAAGCCAAACAGGTCATAAAGACAACCACTTTACATAAAAAGAGGACATAAATTTTATTTTTAATTAGAAGATTAAATGTAAAAAAAAGGGGCAGGATAGTGAAGAGCAGAGTTTAAAAACAGGGACCGGCTCGGCGGGTTGACCCGGGACCCGGTCTAGGTGAAGATAAGAACTCGCTTGGAAATTGGCTCGGTGAGACCCAGTCGACCCGGGACCCTGTCAAACCCGGGTGAGACTCGATCTTTTATTTATTTATTAATATTGGCAGTTATTAAACGACGTCGTTTTGGCCTTTTAAAAGGCCAAAATGCTAAAGAAGAACGAAGTAATTTTAGGGACAGTTGCAAACCTAATTAACAAAAAAAGGAAATCAGCTCTTTGAAACCCAATTGAGGAGTAGAGGAGCAAAAGACGTCTTGACTCTTGATCACTGTTGTTTCTCTACAAAAAAGATTTGAATCTCCTTCTTTCACTCTCTATTTTTTTTGGTCGTTTTTTGAATTACTAGCACCGATTCCTTCACAGCCCAATCACTGGCATCGATTCGTTGTTCTTTGATTCATTCGCAACCTAGTCACCTCAGGTATGTTTCAAAGCACCAACACTGTAAAACAATCGACTACA
Source organism: Populus davidiana x Populus alba var. pyramidalis (assembly GCA_027475595.1). Classification (NCBI taxonomy): domain Eukaryota; kingdom Viridiplantae; phylum Streptophyta; class Magnoliopsida; order Malpighiales; family Salicaceae; genus Populus; species Populus davidiana x Populus alba var. pyramidalis. Next base: position 15,018 of record JANKYH010000884.1, read on the forward strand.
AGTTATGGAAAGCAGAAGAAATCTGCAACATTAGGGACATATTTCATGCAGAGAACAACTCCTGGTGCTCAAAAGTCTCTTCAGAATTGTTGGCAAAGGAAGGAAGTAGCTGAACGGTGTGATCTTGCTTTAGCGAAGTGGATGATTGATGCATGTGTGCCATTTAATGTTGTTAACTCTGTGTATTATCAGCATGCCATAGATGTTGCAATAACCATGTGTCCTGGTTATAAAGCACCAACCTTGTATGCTATTCGTGGCTATTACTTGGCAAAAACGGTTGATGAAGTCAAGATTTATGTTGAGACTTATCAAGAGATTTGAAAGAAGACTAGTTGCACATTAATGGCTGATGGATGAACATATCAGAAGAGGAGGACTTTAATTAACTTCTTAGTATATTGTCCTAAAGGAACAGTTTTTTTGAAAACTGTGGATGTATCAGATGTCTCAAAGACTGCTATATTGTTGTATCAGTTGTTTAGAGAGGTTGTTTTATATGTTTGGGTAGAAAAAATTGTGCATATGGTGACTAACAATGCTGCAAATTATGTTGCTGCTGGTAAGTTATTGATGGAAGAATTTCCTTCAATATTTTGGTCTCCTTTATGCTACTTATTACATCAACCTCATACTCTAGGACATTGGTAAATTGCAGTCAGTTTGTTGTGTTGTTGAGCATGCTTCTGGATCACAAAGTACATTTATAATCATTGTTATCCATTGTATTTGATGAGGAAGTTCACTAGAAGAAAATAAATACTTCATCCAGCTCCTACTCATTTTGCTACCAATTTCATTGCATTGCAAAGCATTTTAGCTCATAAAGATGAGTTGAGAGCTATGGTGACATCCAGGAAATGGGTTTCATTTGCTTATGCTAAAGATAACAAAGGAAAAAAGTTTGTTGAGAGTGTGCTAGACTTTCTGTTTTGGAAAGAATGTACAATAAATGTGCAAATGAGTGAGCTTTTAATTCGAGTTCTACGAATGGCTGATGGTGATGATAGACAATCAATGGAATATTTGTATGATACCACCTTGTTTACGTCCACTGCAATATAAGATTGAAATAAAAGTATTTTTCTTTTCTCTAATTTCTTAAATATTATTTTATCTTGTTTAGTAGCATTATTAATACTTATATTGTGTTTACCTTCACTTATAATATATAGGAATGATTGGAAAGGATGAAATTATGATCCAATTAATGTTGAGACAATTTGTGACATTGAAAATTAGGTAGTAAAAGATGACTCGCCAATCTTGATAGCTAAAGAAGCAGAGAGTTTTCACCAAGCTCTATCAACTATGACCATACAAGATACTTTAGATGATGGTAATTAATGATTGATTATTTAGTGATAAATATTATTTAAAATAAAATTTTGATTAACACATAATATTTATTTATTAATTGTGTTTGAAATGTAGATGTCATAAATGTTAATGATATTGAAGATGATTGTGACGATGAAGTTTCAAAGGAGTATGTTGATGATCAATTATTAAGTGTTGACGAGATTGGCTCAATTCCATCGACATTTGATCCAAATTTTGCTCCTATGGACACAAAAGAACTTAATATGCTCATTCAACAAAAATGAATGTGTTATTGATTTATAATTTATGTTGTTAGATGTTTTGTTTTAAATATTTTAGAATTTATGTTTTTGGTTTATAATTTAAATTCGGTTTATGCAAGTGTTGCATTATAATTAGTTATGTGTTTTTTTTTATAAGTGTTTTTTTTAGGTTGACTCGAGTAAGTTTATCAATCCATCTAATTTGTAATCTAATTACTTTATCAGATTAATGATCGAGTCGGATTTCAAAACTATAATAAAGGGAAAAGATGCTTAAACGGTGGTGGGAGAAAGAAGATACAAAAATCACGAAAGACATTTCGTGGCATTAAATTAATTATAATGATAAATTTGTAATATTTCAGGTGATTTTTTGGTTAATAGTTCCTTTCAAAAAAATAAAAAAAATAGTAATAATAATAAGCGAATATAGAAGGCGTTCTTGGTCCGGGTGGCTGTAACCTAGGTTCCTTGCTACCAGTGCGAGAAAGCAACAGAGAAATATAAAATATCTTCTTCTCATCACAAATGGTAGATATGGAAACGCCACCTTCAATTGCAAACGACGCTGCTGATAACACCACCTCCCCTCGCAATCGCGATGAAAATCCGGAGGATGCGTCCTCCATAAATCCTGGGTACTACTTTCTTGTAATTTCTGTTAGTTCCACTTGGATTTCTAGAAAATAAAAAAGGAGAAATTTATGTTTGGTCATGAATTATTTGTTTTTCTTCGATGTGCAAAGAAAACAAACCAAATTATTGGATTGAACTCTTAAATTAAATATCAAACTGCTAAGGCACATGCCTTCATGTCCCTATTGTTGGATTGTACTCTAGGCATTTAGCTTTTGAACCTTTTTGTTTTTTTGGAACGTAGAGAAAAAGAATCCAAGCCTGAGATTGCTGTAGAAGAAGACGAAGAAGAAGTGCGAGGCATTCTACAAGTTATTGCATCTACTGGCAAATTTTGGTACTGCACTTTTGATGTTTCCTTTATTGATTTCAATACATAGATTTGGTGCCTTTTGTTTTTTCACATGCTAGATAGATGCAACTGCACAAAAAAATTTAGTTACCCGTGCTTGATTTTAAAGGCTAAATCGTCACCTTTATCACTTAAACCACCGGATTCCGGAGCCATAGCAGTTTCAACATACCCATTAATCACCGTGTCATGATGCCCTTTTCTTGCGTAGGGATGGAAATGGATACCCATGGGTCAAGTTTTGCACTATCCATACCTGAACCTGAACCCCAAATAACTATCCAAACCTGACCGGTTATGGATCTTTGATACCCAAACATGACCTGATCGGGTTTTGACTACTCATCTATTATCCATAACTCGAACCTGATCTGAGCCCGAGCTTGAATGCTATAATTTACAACTATTAAGTACTTAATTAACTTGGTATACATGTTATCTTTTTCAAACTTTAAAGTTATTTATTTATTTCGGGCTGGGTTCAAGTTAGGGTTTAGTTTAGGTAGACCAATATCTGTACCCAACTTGAAACTTGATTTTTGCCTTCGGCATTTACCCGAAACCAGCAAGTCTAAAAATTTCCTATCCATTCTGGTCAGTATCCATTGCCATCCTTATTCATGCCATTATCACCAATACCATTCTGTTATTGGATGGTTATTTTCCATGATGTTATTACATTTTTTCTTCTCATATATCATCACACAAGCATGCTTTATACCTACATATGAAACACCATAGTTTGTTATAATTTAGGCTGTACTTTTACTCATCACCGTGAACCATTTCCAATTGTTTTTTCACATCATCCTCATGAATAATTCTTCAAAGTTCCTAAAGTAGTCATATCTCCACTCTCCCATCAACCTTCTTGAGCAAATTGATGGAAAAATGGTTGCACCACTTGTCCATTAATGTATTTTTATGGATATTTATTGAAAATAATTTGAGCCTTGTGTGAAGTCTTGCAGTTGTTTCATTACAATTTTTCTTCTAGGCATACTTTTCCATTTTTTTGTTGCAGGGATCATTTGCCTTCCTTCACCCCTTGGGGCCCAATTCATTGCATAAATACATCCTGGATTCTCTAACTCAATAACACATTTTCCTTGATAATGCATTTCATTTCCAAAATAAATGTCTTGACTCCTCTTCTGTTCTTTTCCTTTTTTGCACGCCAAATTGGAAACTCTAATTATTAATCTCCTTCTTTTCTCTTATGACTCTTAATAATAATTTTTTATTTAGATTTCCTAAATAAAGTTCAAGGATCGAATTGAATTTTTTGGGCAAAACACTATAGCAATCCAAAGTGTTATAGTGAAATGAACAATAACTTTGAACAATAAAAATCCCATGTCTTTTAGTTTATAGTGTAATAAAAGCAGAAGAATACATACTTCCCTTATAATGAACATGCCTGCTTTTTTAAAAATAATTCTCTACCAAACACTTCTACTTTTAAAAGTTGGACCAAAAGTTGCTTAATAACTGTGCCAAACAGAGGTTAAGTGTCGTAGTTGTTTCCCCTTCAGATTATGCAATTGTAGGTTTCTAGCTCAAGAGGTCATATGCTTCAACATTGTGAGAGTATTAGAAAATATGCACTCAATAGTACAGAAGGAGGAGTTTTAACAATTATTGTAAATTTATTGTGATTTCAATAATTTTATACATTAAAATTTTCAGCATGATTTAGGAATTTCCTTGTTTTTGTGATTTGATCTTATGTAGGATCTTTGAAATAAAGTTTTTTGTCTTTCCTATTCTTTTTGGGAGTTTAATGGCTCTTTAGATGTGCCTATATAAGAGAAATCCAAAAACTGTATTTTGCTGTAAGCTATATTTTCATGAACCAGCTTAATTAAAAGTTCTTACAGTAGCCATCTTTTAGCTAATGGGTGTGCTTTTTACCCTCTCCTTGTGGTTTCAAGGAACTCCTACTGATTTATATGATCCGTGTAGTTTCCTTAATCCTTTCCTTCTTGTTCCACTGACCACTCACAAAATAAGAAAAATTACACTATATATTGAATTTTTTCCATTCTCCCTTCAGTTAAAGGTTTGTCATGATTGAATTAGTTCTTTAGGTACATGATCACTACATTCAAAAGGAAATCCAAAGGGAAAAAAATAAGATACTACCTTATATAGTTAGTAAAGGTTGAATTTTTAAATCCATCATTGGATATGCATAGTCTTGGCAGTTAGCTGTCAACAACATATCTCTTACTGTACCACGCTCCAACTAGCCTTAAGCACATTATAGTTTAGAAGTTAATTGCTTCATGTTCTTTTCCTATGCATGTTATGACTGTGAGAAGTAAAATGATTAATAAAATTACTAACTCCCATTAATATCATGTGTATTTTCATGATTTTTATCTCAGGCATGATTGGGAAAAATTGAAGAGTGTGCTATCCTTTCAGCTGAAGCAGGTATGGGGAGGTATGCTTGCATGTGGTCCTCTTCTTACTTTGCAATGGCAAGATAACTGAAGATATCTATTGTTTCTAATGATAGTGCTTTGTCCGAATGATATCTGTTTCCTTTGTGTCGATGCTCACCTCCCTCTCTAATTTATGAAGGTTCTGTCTGAATATCCCGAGGCAAAAATGACAACTAAGGAACAGGAGGAAACTTATCAAGATCTGGTGAAAAAGTTGGATGAAGGTATCTCATCTTCATCCTTGCTTTGATATTCTCAGCTATCTATAAGGTTCGCTTGCATCTGTGATACAATTTGAAACTATGAATTAAGGATGGGGATAATGACTATGCCGCACCAAGCCTCTTATTGAGTTTGGCTGGGAGCAATTATTGTGGACTCAGATACATGGTTCTTGGGACTATAAATCCCAGAAATGGCTTTGGTTTAGCCTTAAAAAATTCTCTCCCCTTTTTTTCTTTTAAACATTTGCGTCTTTTTTTTTTACGGAAAGATAAAATGACAATCAACAAGAAAACACTGAGAAGTCCCTAAATAACTCCACGCAAAATGTCAAAGTCTATGACAATGGTCTGGCTGAGTCAACTATGCATATGTTGGGCATGGGCTGTTCTTCTGAGAGTGTGAGGTCAAATTTAATGTTTAAATATGTAGTTTTATGGCCCATTTTATTATCCAAAATGAAGTAAATCTGACAAACTAATTAACAAAATAAATGAGTGTGTAAAATACATTAACATGATGTAGTGAGAATTTTTATATTAGTGGCCTGATGGATTGCTTGTAAAAGCACTGGTTACAGCAAACTCACAGATTAACTAATTTTAATCTATATGGTCGAAAGTTTCCAGCTAAGACTTTTCTACCTCTTACTGAACAAACCAAATGAGTGCAGCTGAACATGGAAGAGAGAAGTGCATTTTATTTTTGGTTTTTTGTGTAGTACAATGTTATTTTTTGTGTTTCTAAACCAACAATACGGTTCATTACATTTTATAATGTGCTGAAGTTACCTCTGTGCTCATTATTCTCCCCTAAACCTTCATGAATAAATTTGAACCATGCTAAAACCGCAAAAAATTACAGGCATGTCATGATGTAGGACATCTTTGGATTTGTCTTGCAAAAGAGTTCGAAGAAGCTAGGTTAAGATAATTAAGGATTTTAGGTGGGAATTAGGGTTAGAATTGATGTCTAAGGAACTAGAATTGTTTAGTTATTTGTTTTAGAAGAATATGGGATTGAATTCAAGGCTGTGAATGGTAATTGTGGGACTGTAACAGCAAGCAGACTTTTAGAAGCCAGAAGAAGAACAAGGGGTATATAGAAGGAAAAGAGAAGGCAAAACCCTAAGCATGAAGCCTTCAAGATAACTCAAATTCTCAATAATGTTCCATTATCTAAATCCTTACAATCACACAGAATAGCCTTTTCTTTATAGGCACCAAAGCCCAATAGCTCTAAACCAGAGAGGAAATATGATGCAAGACAAATCGTTAGTTGTTGTTCACCTGACTCTAGCTGCTTTCTCATAATTAGGGGTTTTTCGTTGTTCATTTGTGCACTGCTTAATAATAATAGATGAGAGAGTCTTAAGAGAGCTATGTTGCAATGAGCAAACTGTATCTCTCAACTTCCATGGGTGTTTAATGGACTGGTTTGTAGCTTTAGTATAGATGTGGTGCTCACATTTGGTTTTTTTTCTTCTTAATATGTGAATGGACATGCAATTTGTTTGGTTTTGATACAGGGTGTTTAATTAGCTATATTGATAGGCCTTGTGAATATGCTAAATTATTGAGTCTTATTATTGCCCTTGGATGGGATAATTTGTAAATTTTTTGTCTCTTGTTCCCCAGCTCTACACAACTTCGAAGAAGGTCCTCCTTTTACCCTACAGAGGCTTTGCGAGGTGCTTTACTTTTTATTTTTGGGCTTTATGTTTCTTTGATATTTCTTTGCTGTTTGCATCTCTCTAGTTTACCAAGTGTAGTCTTGCATTGGTTATGGCTTCAAAATTGATGTGTACCTGTAATGGGTTCTTTAATGTGAGGCCTAGGATAATGATGACTTGATTTCAATTTGGGTCCACGATAATGATAAAAGTTGACTATTCAGTAGCTTTTGTCCCTTTTGACTTGTTTTGGCCATTGTTTGAACACATGAAGATTTGTGCGTCACCTAAACCCATGTAATTTCAGAAATTGCTATGATTAGAATATTTTAGGTTGGGTGATTCTTAGGGTACATGTACGGTGATTCATTGTCTGGAGAATAAGTATGACAACTTACTCTTTGATTGTCACACTTAGCTTTCAGGGAGAACCTCAACACATTGTTTGGGAACCAAAAAAGACAAGCATGAAAGTGGAAGGATTGAAAATGAGGGAGATAAAGTTAATGGAAAGAACTCTCTTTTTTTGTTTGGATAGAAAAAAATTGAAGGGAATGGAAGTGTAGGGTAAGTTTATGAGATTACATTCTCATCCATTATTTTTGTGATGGAAGAAAATTTATTATGAGGTAAATTGAGTAATTGTATTTATTTTCCTTGCACTTATTTGGTGAGTCCATGGAAGTATATGCCCTTCACTTCCTTTCCTCTCATCTTCCTTCTTTCCCAAACAATGGAAGGTAACTTCCTCCCCCTCACTTTCTTTGCCTCCAAATGTTTTCCTTCTACTCTCCATCCTCCTAAAGGTAGTGTAGATCTTCAGAATTCTTTTTCTACATGAAAGATTGAGAAATATTTAGGATGGGCAGATCATCCTTGTTCTAAACTGATTAATGTCTTTTAAGTGCATTATGAGGCGGTGTTGGTGTGGTGGCAGTGGTGTTGGTGATAGAGTGATAGGGTGGTGGTGGTGGAACGGTGATGGCAGTGTTGAAGGTGGTGGTGTGTTGGGTGCTGGCAGTGTTGGGTGCTGGCAGTGGGGTGGTGATGGTGGTAGAAATATTTGTATGATATTGTGAGTTGATCACTATTAGTAAAATATTTTATGCAACTTCCTATGCTGAAAATATTGTCTAAGAAATGAACCAAGTTTATAGGTTGATCGAAAAAGTAAACAAAAAAAATCATGGCATTTGGAGGGCCTCATCGATTGAGAATAGGAATAACAAATATTTTTCGTTCACCAATTTTCCTTATAAAATACTTTATGCCAAACAAACATGGGAAAATTAGGAAAACATAAAATGTTTCACATAAAACAAATGCCAGCTTATATAATACACATCTTCTCAATTGTACACTTCTATGAAAAAAATCTATGGGTCATAACCTTTAGATATCCATATTTTCAGTGATATATGCTCTTCTATCAATTTTTTCTGTTAAAATTTGCTCATTTAAATCATTCATCGTTTCCTTTTACATACTCTTGATAGGGAATTTATGTTGATTCATAAGAAAGCTACCATGTGCAATGCGCATATTAGAGAATATAGATAAAACTAAATGTTGCAATTGATTATTTTTTTCACAAGGATTTAATTGAGTAAACATGTATCATATAAGGGTACATTGATAGGTTTCCCTTTATGTTTTTGTTATCTAAACTAGCAATTCAATGAGAGTTGGATGTGATGGAGTTAGTGAAGTATGTGCCATCAACTTTTTTGTTGCTATCCCATGTTATCTATTACACGATGAAATCCTAGTTATTAGTCATGTGTGATGTATGATTTTACTCATATATTCAATGTTATCTTTGTGGCAAGTTCATCTTATCGAATAAGAGACAGAAAGGTGCAGCAGTTGATAGTAATCGTGATTTTAAAACTATATTTCCTTGTTCTTCCTTTTGCATCTGTTCATCCTATTTATTGCTGGTCATTCTTCAAATACTACTGAACAACATCATGTGATATAATTCTATACTTTCAACAGATTTTGTTGGCAGCAAGACACATCTATCCAAATCTCTCAAAGCTTGCCCTAGCCCTAGAAAAGGTGTGTTCGTTGGTCTTTGACACTTTGTTTGTTGAATATAATGATTTGCTAGAGGTTACATGCTTTCACGCTTATGTTAACCTCTTTTATAATCCTTTCTTGTTATGCAGAGTGAATAATATTTAATCCCCAAGTCTAATTGCATTAGTCAATATCCTGTTACCTGTTTCTAAATTATGCTTACCTGTTTTTTATTATTATTTTGATCTGTTGTCAAAGTGTAATTTGTGCACAAATAGATTTCTTGAAGTCTAGATCTCATATGAACTCGACTGTCATAAACCAGAGCTTAAATTGCAAATAAGTCAAAAAAAAAAAAAAAAAAACTAAATCTAATTCTTCAACCCCTGTCCTTTATAGGACATGTTTCTGGATATTTTTCTAAATCGACACAAGTATAGCAGGTTTTTTAAACATTGCTGTTTTTATTTAATGAATGATGAAAGCAGAGCTTAAATTTGAGGATTAATCTCAACATGAGCAGTTGTGGGATGGAATTGTATTTTTGGCTTTGTTTAAGTGTTCTGCTTGGGGAAAAATTTTGGGGTTTCTTTTTATGACATTCCAAGGGATTAGACTTTTGGACTATTGAAGGGCAGTTTCTCTTTAATAGTTTTCAGTCATATTTTTTTATTTTCTTAGTTTTCTCAACTGAAGTTGTTCTGTTCTCCTTGATGTGATTTTGTTCTTTTTTTCTCATTGTTGTTAAAGTAAACTGTATTTAAAAAATAGACAATTATGGAAACTTGATTTAAGTAACAAATGGAAGATAAACTTTTATTTTCATGTTTGAGCTTTTAGATTTTTTAATTTCACCTTATTTATTAGACTGTTTTATTTTCATTGCTGTTGTTTTTACTATTTTTTCGGATAAAATTGCCAGAGAAATGCTGAAAAGTGTATATAACAATCATGATAATGTTGTTGAATATCAATAACTTGCAATTTGTTATGGTCATGTAATAGTAATATGAAAAGCTGAAGACATTTGTCTGCTGTCAAGTAAAAACTAAAACGCAGTTTGAAACAGCACTGAATTGATTATTTTCTGCAAATGTTGAACCATAAAAGCTCAAAAAGTATGTATTTCTAGGTTATGAAATGTTTCTTGGCAGTGCCATGTCTGGAAAAGCAACTCCCAATTGCAGTTTAAAATAAATAAAGATAAAAGCTAACCCCAGGGATTTCAGAGTAGAGGACATAGTAGAATAGGGAGGATGATGCATCTTTCAAATTATTAATACAAAAAGCTTTAATAGAAAAGAGCTCTTCGATCTCATTCAACTTCCACTGAGGAAAACTACCCAAGCATTAGAAACTGTACATCATAAACAAGCCATGAAACAATGTTATATCCAATTTGGTGCATGTACTAATTAGGATTCTTCAAAATATTCGTACTTTAGGTGAGAATGTAACTGAGGACTGCCCTTTGCCCTAGATGGCTTCTTGTTTACTGAAAAGCTCTTATCTGGATTGCAAATGGAGGTGATGAATTTTGATTGGATAAAATTGTGGGAGAGCCAGTTCTCATTCACTTTACTCTTTCCTTTGAGCCCTGGACGTGGGTTGTTGTCCTCTCATCTCCTCTCATTCTTCTTTTTCTCTAATCGGTTTCCAATTATTAGTAAACCCTTATATTCAACTGCATTTTGTTGGTACAATGACTTCTGGTAGACTGGGGAGTTCTTGCTCTCTTCCATCATCACATGCACATCTTGCTATGTACTTGATTGAAATGTTGGATATGGAAGTTGTTTTGGGAGAAATACTGGGAAATGGTATCCTTTGCATTCATTATATGATACAAATAACATAAATGAATAAAAATAATATATGCTTATAATTTGAGCTTATTTGCACCTCAAATGTTTAATATGAAAATTTTTCCTATCAACTGAATGATTATTTTATTTTAATTTTGTTCCTTTATGCGTTATCTTCCCGATGCTTAGATATGCTAATATTCCCCAATTCCTGTTTCTAGAATTTGCTGGTTACATCCACATTGGCTGTCTGTACTGATCCGTATCCACAAGCATTAGAAAAGCCGGCTGAATCTGATAAACCAAGCGAAGAACTGCAGGTGCAATCCAGCTTGGTACAAAATGGGGTTGAACCTGTGGTAGGAGATTGTGATGAAATAATGACCGAGGTAGAGGAGGCTGACATTGATGATGATATGACCATTGACATGGAAGCCTTGGAAGAAATAGTTGCATCATCAGAAACAAATTCTACATCAACCGGAAATTCTTGAGTTTTTTTTCGTCTTTATCAGTCGGTACAAGTCAGTCCACTAAGCTCACATTGATATATTTCTCTTTAGAGAGGGAACTTAAAGATAAGATTCACATATCTTTTGTGGACACTGAGGTTGGCCATAGTTTTCTGCTCATGAGTCTCAAGTCTGTCCATGTTAGCTGCTGTGAGGGAAAGCATAGACCTGCCATTTGAATTTAATACAATGTTTATCTCGTGCTCTATTTATACTCAAATGTTGTAAACACCACATTGGTCGGCATATCTGAAAACTTGTTTGAACTGTCATGAGAAATTCTGACTGGTATTATTTGTGGAACTACTATATAGCTGCGCCTAAGCACATTTTTATGCATGAGCCTGCCAGTGGACTCTGGAGTTGAAGAAATTACGAGGCAGTTCGTTTTTATAAATTACTCTTATGCGGTCATCTGTTTCAAATAAAATTGATGAACAGCTTGAGAAATTTTTAAAAATGTTTAGGTAATATTCCTTTTGCAAATGCCTTAGCATAGATCCTTGACTATACAAAGTTTCAAATGTCTAAGAAGAGGAAATTAGAGGATTTTAAAGACCATTGCCTTGATAGAAAAATGCAGTGCCATTATCCAAAATAAGCTACCACCAAAGGTAAGAGATCTAGGGAGTTTTTCTATTCCTTTTACTATAGATGATGTTAGTCTTTCTAAAGATTTGTGTGATTTAGATGCTAGTATTTCACAAATGCCCTTTTATGTGTCTACAAAACTTGGATTGGAGTTGAAACCTACAGCTATCTCCTTATAGCTAGCTGACCCATCGGTGAAATATCACGTGGATATTCTTGAGAATGTGCTGATCAAAGTAAAGAAGTTCATCATTCTAGTTGATTTTATTTTGTTAGAGATGGATAAAGACACCAAGATCCCTATCATTTTAGGCTGTCCTTTTCTAGCCACGGCTGGAGTTCTCATAAATGTCATGGATGGTAGGCTGACCTTAAAGGTTAGTGAAAAAGAGGTTTGAGTTTAATTTGTTTGAAGATGTTAAACATCCTTCTTTTACTTATCATATTTTTCAAGTTAATGTTCTAAATGGGTCAGCTAGTCAGGATTTTCATGAAGAAAATTTGTTCGCAGCTTCAAAAAAAAAAGCAATGGATGTATTTGTTTTTAAATTTAAAAGGCATAACAAATGTGACCCTTTTATCATTTCAATTATAATTTGTTAGAATTGATAAATTTATACCCCGTCTAGTGTAATGGTTTGGATGTGTAAAGAAATGCATTTTGCGAGTCTATGACTACCGAATTCACTATATACCATTATTTATATATCTAAAACACGACCTAAAAGACATGGTGTGTGGTGCTTGCATGTTTTTTTTTCTCTAAATTTCATTATTTTAGTTCAGGTTCGTTGACCATCTTAGAGTGGAGGCTGTCTGATTAATTGTTTTCCATCCTATGAACAAGATACTAAAACATTGTTTTGAATAAACATCAAATTATTTTTGAAATAAAAAAGTAAGTTTAATTTTTCAGACTTGTTTTAGTGAAGAATTTTCACAAGGCTAATTTGATCACAACATTTTGATCAGAACCATGGATCATGCGAAGTTATGAGGGTTGATTTTTTTAAGTCTCAAAAGGGTCAGCGTTTACTCTTGAGCGTCTAAGCAACAAACTCTGGAGTTCATCTATTTTTTCCATTATATTTACCAAGCATTGATGGAAAATAAGATGCCAAATGCCATTTTCATAACAAAAATATCTTTTGGTTTTAAAATAATAATAAGATAAAGAAAATTCATACTTCATTAAAAGTACATGATATGATTCCAAAGTACATGGAAAACATACTTAAAAACATAGCTCCGATAATTTTTAGCAAAATACAAAATGGCAAGGTTCAATAACAAAAGGGTTGATAATGCAACACTTCTTCCTAGACCAACTTCCCTCAACAACATTTGTGTCTTATCAGCATTCATCAATTGTCTCTTCCTTTTTTTTCTTCTTCTTCAAATGCTTGCTACGCTAAAGATGATTTGGTAATGGTGTGGTAGGCACTATTATCATTCACAAATTCAACTTGTTTTATATTCATCAGCTTCTGGACTTGAAATTTAAAAATTCTTGCAGTTCTCATTAAATGGCCCGAGATCCTATCATGATATTCATATTTCTGATTGGGATTATACCACCTAGGGAATGGTGGTTATAAGGGATCTTATGAAGTTGGGGCAATGTGTTCTATGTTTAAAAGGTGTTAGTAAGAAATGTTGAGTGGTAAAGACATGTTAGTATTTGACAAAGATACTCAAACAATTGATGATGGAATAAGACCCGTTTGAACAAGATGTTGAGAGGATAATTTTAGGTACTTATGACTCACATTTTAAATTTAAAGGTCATTTTCATATTCATTTTCAATCATGACTAGAGCTTATTGTTGGACCTTTGAATTTTTTAGCTTTGATAGTTTGTTGAATATTTTCAACCATAATCATTAGGTCAGTAACGTGTTGGATTGAACTTCCAACCAAGTAATCAAAGTAAGGTGTCTTAGAAGTGTTGGAGAACAAACTGATCATCTCCTTCTCTAGCACTAGTGGATTCACTTGAGCAACTACTTCTCATCATCTCTAGATGTACTTCTGGATAGACTCATTGTTACCTTATTTCATAACTTGCAAGCTCAATTTATCAGGGAAAACATTCATATTGAATTTATATTACCTAATAGAGGTATCTAGGAGGTCCTTTCACCTTCTAATCTTGACGTTGTCTAATCGCACATACCAACTTAGTGTAATACCACTCAAGTGTTCTTGGAAGAAATGGGTTAGGAGCTCCTTATTAGATATGACTTATATTTTCTTGTTGCAATACACTTTTAGTTGAGTCATCGGGCATTGCATATTATTATATTTAGTAAATTATAACACTTCAAAATTTTTAGGGACCATTACGTTAAAAATAAATGCATCTCATTGGCTTTCACAAGTTCATATAGATCAGTTCTTTCAAGCGCCCTCAATATCTCTTCAATAGAAGATAACTTATCAAAATCCTCATCTTCCAACACTTTTGCTTCTTGGGTTTCAATAGTCAAGTCTATAATTAATGGTGCTTTTGGAAAAGGTGTTGGCTTAGTGAATGAAAAATGTGCAATGAACTGAGACTTTAGTGATGTGCTATTTGCCCCTAAATTCTATGGAATGTAGGTGAAGGGATTTGTTGCATAGGCATAAGTTGTGCGGTAACTTCAATTTGTATTGATGGTCCTTTCCCCAATGATTTAGGCCTGTACGAGCAGACTAGTTAATAAGCCTAGTGATATCTCTCTTGAGACTCTCAAACTCTCTTTGATGCTAAGCCTCAAACCGAGCCCTTTCCTTATTTTTTTTATTTGCCTTTTATATAATCAAGTGTTATAGGCAAGGTTGTCAAAATCGCGTTTTGACTCGTAAAATCATACGATTTTAGAGTCAAAACATGTATTACGGGTTGAATCGGTTGAAAAAATCGAAAATGTATAAAATCGGATTGAAATCGGGTAAAATCGCAAAAATCGGATGATATCGCGCAAAATCGCGATATCAGGACCGATTTTACGATTTCAATTTAAAAGCCCCAATATAATTGCTCCGGCCCTCCCCCAATATAATTGCTCCCCCCATATTATAATTGCTCCCCCCAATATAATTGCTCCCCAGTCCCCCTCCCCCCAATATAATTGCTCCCCCCGGACCCCTCCCCTCCAATATTATAATTGCTCATTTGCTCCCTAATCGTTCCTCCCAATATAATTGCTGCACAGCCCCCCCATTAGCCTTGATTTTTGTGATAGTTGGGATTCATTTTCGTGGATCTCACTAAAATTATGACAAACATTTTGTCCAAGTAAAGTATTTTTTTCAAGAGGTTTTTTTTCTTGGTTAGAAAATGTTTTTATAAAAAAATATTATTTTTGTTTTAAATTATTTTTTAATGTTTTTTTATTTTCATATAATAATATCAAATTACTTTTTCTAACATGTAACTAACTGTTTTGCGGACTTATAAATGAAGTACCATGTAGTGTATATATATTATTGTGGTGTATGTTGCTTTTAAAAATTAATATTTATTTAAAAATATATACTATAATAATGCTGAATTTATATTTTTTTATTTTTTATATCAATATATATGTTTTTATTGTGATGAATGCTTAAGGAATGATGAGGAAACACACCAGCAGATTGTTTGTTTTAAGTTTGTTGATTATTAGTTAATGAAAAGTTATTTTATATTATATATGACTTTTATTTGAATCCTGTATTTTAAGATGCTTGAATTATATATGAATTTTTATTTGAAGGCTTGAAATATATATGAAGTTTTATTTGAAACATGTTTTTTAATGTACTTAAAATATGTATGAATTTTTATTTGAAACATGAATTTTTTTTAATGTATTTCAAAATTCCTTACGATTTTACGATTTTACGATCCGTTTTTACGATCCGATTTTGTGAAGGGCTTTCCGTTTCGTTCTAAAATCACGATTTTAACAACCTTGGTTATAGGTTCAACTTGTGGGGGAGGTTTTAACTTTCCTAAACTTTAGCATATGAAAAATAAATAAAATGCACATATGGATGAATAATACTAGATTGATTATGCCTACTTATTATTTATTTGTGTCTTAAAATGGTCCATCCTATTAGTTATGATATAGCTCATTATATGCACAAGGATGATAGATTATTACTTGGTCTTAAGGGTCTCTTACATGCTCAGTGATCATCTTTAAAAGTTCGATGTTGTGGCATAAAAGGCATCGAATGATGAGTTTTCCTCCAGGATTGAAGGGGTTTGGTTTTAATTATGATTTTGAAGGAGTCACCACCTAGCATTGACCTTAATGCACCCTACCTATGGTAAGTTGCATTATTGGTTTATTATTTTATTAGGCCATGTTTTTATTCGTTGGTCTTACTTAAGGTTTAAGGCAGATATCTCTTTGTGAGGAAGTCTCTGTCTTATCGGGTTAAATCCTAACAGTTATAGAGGTTAAATTTTAGCATTGCATTAATTCCCTACTTTGTTTCTTTAATATCTAAGAATATACCTTACAATATAATTTTATACTCTCAAATAATAAAGTCTATAACTAATTTCAAATATTTATTGCTATTAATTTATTTAATTTAATACTAGAAGTATGCATTACATTGCAAAGTTCATACCTCGAATATTAATTAAAAAAAATTAGTTTTTTTTTTATATTTTTGAAATTTTAACTAAATCCTAATGGATAATCATAAACTGGTTACGAAACTTATTTTTTAATTTTTTAAAACATGATAAAAATGAAATTTTTGGTTTTTTTTTTTTTTATAAAACTATGCATGAAAAACCTTTTGAATTTGACCTTATGCACGCAAATAAAAATATATTTTTTGTATTTTTGAAATGAGGATTTTTTTAAAAATTTCAAAGAAAAAACATGTATTTTTAATACCGAATCAATATCTTATAGTGTAAATCTACAACTTGATATTAGGTAAACTTATTGGAAAAACACACGAATGACCCATAAATAATTTTAAAATGATTCCTGAATTTTTCATTATTGTTTTTGAAAGTATTTAAGGCTTGTTTGGCTAAACAATAAAATAGGAACAAACTAAAACTAGAAAGGAAGACATAAAACATGGTGTTTGCCAAATATGTCTTTAGCCTAAAACTAGAGGCATAAAAAAATGCTTTAAGGACCAAAAAATATATTTTTCCTTTGGCAAAAACAGGGTGTGCCAAACATGCTCTTAAAGCTGGATTGGGCTTGGCACAGCCATATGGATTGAGTTTATTAGGTCGAAGT
This sequence comes from Populus davidiana x Populus alba var. pyramidalis, assembly GCA_027475595.1. Classification (NCBI taxonomy): domain Eukaryota; kingdom Viridiplantae; phylum Streptophyta; class Magnoliopsida; order Malpighiales; family Salicaceae; genus Populus; species Populus davidiana x Populus alba var. pyramidalis. The sequence goes on from JANKYH010000884.1 coordinate 32,112, forward strand.
CTCAAGCCCAAGCCCAAGCCCAAGCCCATACACATAAGTTGGGCTCAAACCCAACCCAACCTGACTGTTGGGCCGGTAAACAAGAAAAAAAAATGCTTAACTTCATTTGTATAAGAACACAACCCAACTACATGAGCTGGGCTTGGATAAGCCTATCTTTACTCTAAAGGCCTTGCAGGTCTGGTGGCATTAACAAGAAAGAAAATAAGACATGATATTTGCCAGCAACCAAGGTCAATTAATATCCCATTTCTTGCTAATTTTCAGACGTGAAACATATAAGATAGTGAATAAAAGGGAGTATAGTGACCTTAGGCTGTTGGAGTTGCTTTAATGGATGCTGGAATCTTGGAAAGAGGACCACAACAGTGCTACTGAGAAGGGAAGGAAAGGGTGGAAGTTGACAATGTGTGTATTGGTGCAAAGGGAAGGGTGGGGAGGAGAGGTGGCAATGTTTGTGTTTGAGTTTCGATTTGGCAGGAATGAGCAAAAGGTGGGATTGGTTTTCTTCTTCTTCTTTTTTTCGCTGGTTTCATGTCCTTCACTCTCAATTTTCTCTTAGTTTTCTTTCTTTTTTTCACCTTTTTTTTCATGGCTGCCCTAGGGTTGGTATTTATAGGGGTTTAGGGAATGTCAGGGTTTTGAGCTGGCAAGATCATCATGGTTAGTGATCAAGTCTTCATCTTGGCTGTTGATTCTTGCCTTGCAAAGCTACTTCTCAGTACATTGTAGCTGTATATTTTAATTTGCTGCTCAATTTGTGCTATTTGTTTGTCATGATAGAGCTTCAGCAAGGTCGAGACAAATAAAAATGGCTTGCAGACCAAGCTTAGCGTCAGAGGGGTGCCAGGTGAGTGTGTATGTGTGTGTATCTTGTTTCGTAAGGGACTGCGAGAGAAAGAAGGATTGTAAGGTGGAATTAGAGACAATCTTCATTAGCTTGAAAGGTGATGAAGATGATGATGAATGATAGATGATATATCGTTAGTTTTTTTTTTTGATTGGATGTTGATAAAAATGATATCATTTTGAACTAAAACTCATTGTTTTAGTCAAAACACGATCAAAAATATATTGTTTCATTTAAATAAAATAACGTTGTTTTGACACTTTTATACTAAATTAGATTATAAATCTTTTTTTTTATTTCAATCCTTAATCTTATAATTTTTTCATTTAAATTCTGATTTTAAAAACTAATTCAATTTCTCCCTGTAAAATTTTAGAAAAATCCTATAATTTAACACGTTTTTCAACTTAGTCATTCATCTCAAATATTTTTAATTTTATCCTCAATTGACCTTGAAAAATCTATTTTCTTCAATTTTACTCCTATTTTCAATAAAATTTGGTCCTGAAATATGTGCGCGTTTTGTAAAGAGGTCACTGGTCTTAAATTTTTCAATTTAGCCTTGAATTGACTCTTAAATTTTGATTTTTTTTTATAATTTTACCTCTGATTTCATCTGATTGAGTTTGTGAAAATTAAATATGGTTATTTAAAATTCTAATCTTCTCAATTAAGCTCAAATTAGGCTTTCAAATTTAGTTTTCACCAATTAAATCCTTACTAAAATTAATTTGACTTATTGAAAATCTAATTAAGTTCTTACACTTAACTAATTTTTCTACTTTTGGCCTAAATTAATTTTTAAACTCAATTAGATCTTTAATTGAGCTCATGATTAAATCAAATCGGCCAATTAAAAATCTAATTAAGTATTTAGATTTGATTGTTATGCAAATTCATTTGATATGCACTTAAATGAGCCTTAAATCTGTGTTTTCCTTCACATTCAGGTTCTTCAACGGTGCAATTAAGCTTTCAATTTTGCACTTAAATCCCTCTCCAGCCTATCTTTTCCAATCAAGTTGTTGGTCCTCTTTTATTTTTTATTTGTTTTTTCATTGTTATTTTTTTAATTTAAAAAAAAAAGAAAAAAAAAAGATGATTTTGGGAGAAACCTAAAATTAAAATGTGATAATCAATATGAGTCTTATAAGGAGTGTGAAGATAAAGACCATGTGTAATATCTAGTTGGCATATCAACCACTATATAGTAAATAATCAAATGAGAGTTGGATGATTTCATGAGTCTTGTACATACTAAAGCTATTAGGGTATCACTTTCACTCACCTAACCTAAAGTTGATATTGAATGTGATCAAAATGTGTTGGACTTGGTGTGAATGGATAAATCATATCTAATATATGCAATAAAAGGAACAAAGTGCTTGAGATGCAAGATCACACATATAAATAAACATCATATCAAACAAACAATAATAGAAAATGCACATTATCATCACAAAACAAACCAACATAGCTTAGCCTTAAAATCCCCAGTAGAATCATCCTTCTATTCCAGGGGACATCGAGGCAAACTATGTGTAAAAATAAAACAAGAACTTATCACCTAGTTTTATAGTAATTAAAAACTCGAACTGGTTTTTAGAGGTTTTAAGTAAATGGTTGATTATGTAATAAAGAAGATAATTATCATCTTATACATCTTACCTAAGATAAGTTACATTAATATTTGTTTTTAATGAAAAACAATGTCTAATGTACATTGAAAAAATATTTTTTCAAAATGATTTTATTATCACGCTTAGGTCGACTTCTAAGGATAAACCCAACTAAGGACAAATCCTACTAAGAACTCATTTATCCTCTGTTGATCCATGGATAATTGAAAATATATTTTTCAAAGTGATTATATTATCACTTTTAGATCAACTTCTAAGGATAAATCTCATCAAGGGTTTATTTCTATAATATCAATCCATAGATAACAAAATCACAATAAAAATTTATATATTAAAAATATATTTTCTAAAATAATTTTATTATCGTTTTTAGGTCACCTTCCAATGATCCATTAAATGTTTATTTATCCTATATCGATCAATGAATAATAAAATTACCACTGAATGTTTAATTATGTGTTGACTACACACATATATATTCTTTTTAAATGGTTTTATTATCATTTTTGGTTGAATTCTAAGGATAAAACCATTGGGTTTTCTAATCCTATGTCAGCTTACAATAATAAACCATAAAAAATATTCATTTATTAAAAATCAAAACCCACAAAATAAAAGATAAAAACAACAGCAAATCAAAATCATCATTATCGTGCAAGTAGTAATTGTTAAAACAATTCAATTAACACAATAAATACAAACGCAAAAGAGAATGATGCTAGAATTCTCCTTTGTTGATTTGTAAAGTACATTATTTAACCTAAATACAAAGAGCTTATATATAGGTTAAGCTAAAAATATTATTCTAATCTTAATAAATAAATAAAAATAAATATATTATTTAACTGTAATTTCACAAAAAAATAATCTATAACATTGTCTTATAACACAACAAATCAAGAACAACACTTACAAAACATCCAAAAACAACCTTCAAATTTCAAACATTTCACAATCATTCAAAATAACATGAATTAAACTCAATACACATTAAACTTTTTTTTTTTTTATGAATCCCATAAAATTCTTTACAATACTCATCAAAGTCAATCAACATGCAAAAATATTATTCAAAAACCATGTTTAAGGTTTAAAATCAACCTTTAAGAACAATTAAGTCAAGTAAAGGAGTTGTTGGAAGTGAGATGAATTGTGGCAGTGTGTTTCACATGTGTTAGGAGGGCACAATTGCTAGTGGTGCATTGTTACATGCGTTGACAAGGGATGAAAATGCTTGAGTCTCTTCACTCAATCTCTTACTGGTCCTCCTTCTGGTACAGATGTTGTCTCCCACTATTACTCGAGGGAGGAGATCGAAGCCACTAAATATTTGGTCCTCATTGTTTCTTTCTTCTTCCACTATGTTTCCATATTTTTTTTTCTATTGTTGATGTTTGTTGTCATCATGGTTAACTTCCATTGCGTCTAGAGCAATATAGGAAATATGATGTGAAGAGGTTGGTGTTTGGCTGATGATAAGGAGGACTTTGGGTTGGTGAGTGTTGGCTAGTCGAGTTTATGGCATTGGCCGAGAGAGGAGGTTCGTCAAGAAGAGAGAGGTTGGCAAGGAGAGAGGGAGAAAGTTGTGGGTGGTGGTTGACAACATTGTCGGTGTTGGTGGCCGACAAGAGGGAGGTTCAACAGTGTGATGGAGGTTTTCACAGTGTCTTAGCTAGTGTTTTTTGTGTGGGTGGTGAACGTCAAAGAGAGAGAATGGTGATGGCTCCTTATTTTGTGAGAGTGGCAACTAGGTTAGGAAGAATAGTCTAGGGATTTTGATGTGTAGAAAAGAAAGTCTCCATTTATTTATTTTATTTTCTGGTATGTACTTTTAATTATGGATCTCCTAAGATTTTAGTATTTAGAGACCAACTATTTTTGTACTTTCCTTGTTTCGTCCGACCAACTTGGATTAACTTTAGTTTTATTTTCTTTTGCCAATTTGATGAGAAAGATTAATCGATGATTTTAAAATGGACGCGTTAAAAATTAAATATATTGAAAATATATTTTTGAATTTCAAATTTTTTGAAAAGATGTTGAAAATCATGAAAATAAAGTCAAAAATATATATTTTTTGTGTTGATTTTAAAACATATTTAAAATCATAAAATGGGCACACAAATAGTTGTAAACGCATTTTTTGAACTTTTTGTTGATTTGTTATTTTAGAAAAATTAAATTATAACACCATTATCATTAATTTCAAATTTTTTGAAAAGATGTTGAAAATCATGAAAATGAAGTCAAAAATATATATTTTTTGTGTTGATTTTAAAACATATTTAAAATTATAAAATGGGCACACAAATAGTTGAAAAACTATTTTTTAAACTTTTTGTTGATTTCTGTTATTTTGGAGGAATCACCATCATTGATAAAACTAATTAATCAAATAAATTTAAAACTATGTTGAGCAAGTGATATTTGTATTGTTACCGGCTAGTCTTCGCTTTGACTATTTTCTTAAATTTAGATTTTACAAAATAAAAATAAATGGATATGATTTAAAGCATATTAATAATGACAAAAATATATTAATTACCTTATATTTTTGTCCCACCTAACACAAATTATTAAATTTGAGAAAAAAAAATTCAAAATAAAGATAATACCTTGAAGAGTTGGAAAAATAATGATAATGTATGCATAGCTCACATGAAACCACTTTGATTAGCGTGTTTAGGAGTGGTTGTTGTTGCTTTTCAAAGTGCTTTTCACTCAAAAAAGCATGCCAATAATATATTTTTTTTAATTTTTAAAACTCATTTTTGAGATTAGCACATCAAAACAAAAAAAAAAATTCAAATTTTTTAAAAAGCGTTTTTCCACCATAATGCCAAACGCCCTCTAAGGGAGTGCTTTTAAAAAGCGCTTCCAAAAAGATTTGAATTTTTTTTTTGCTTTGAATTAATATATTTTTTTCAAAGTGCTTTTCACTCAAAAAAGCATTTCAATAATATTTTTTTTAATTTTTAAAAATTATTTTTGAGATCAGCACATCAAAATGATTTGAAAACATCAAAAACATATTACTTTAAAGCAAAAAACAAAATTCAAATTTTTTAAAAAGGGTTTTTCCACCGCAATGCCAAACATCCTCTAAGGGAGTGCTTTTCAAAAGCGCTTCCAAAAAAATTTGAATTTGTTTTTTTTGCTTTGAATTAATATATTTTTTTCAAAGTGCTTTTCACTCAAAAAAGCATGCCAATAATTTTTTTTTAATTTTTAAAAATTATTTTTGAGATCAGCACATCAAAATGATTTGAAAACATAAAAAACATATTACTTTAAAGCAAAAAAAAAAATTCAAATTTTTTGAAAAGTGTTTTTTCACCGCAATGCCAAACACCCTTTAAGGAGTGCTTTTCAAAAGCGCTTTAAAAAAAATTGAATTTTTTTTTTTGATTTGAATTAATATATTTTTGATGTTTTCAAATCATTTTGATGTGCTGATCTCAAAAATAATTTTTAAAAATAAAAAAAAATATTATTGACATACTATTTTGAGTGAAAAACACTTTAAAAAAACAACCACAATCACACTTTCGAACACTCACTAAATACCCTATTACCTCTCCTTTCTACTTCTCTCAACCCCGTGCTATTATTCATCTCAAACACATATTTAGCATAGAGGTATATAATCTTCAATTAAAATAAGAAAATAAGGACTATATTTTATTTTGGCGGTGGATATGCAAGCGCTAGAATCGCCAATCAATTGAATGCACATCTTCTCAAGATTTCCTGGCAATAGCTCTAAACACGTACATGATTTGCAAGATTCACAGGCTGCAAAATCTGCAGCTGCTCTCTAGGGAAGCAAATATATATCCATAACATCGCACGACCATAATCAGAGACATTGTTAGGACAGAAACATAGGATAAACTAACTGCAGTTCTACTTCACTCCAACAATGGTCATAAGAAATTTAAGCTTGTCATTGACCTCCGCCAGATCGGAAGGATCCCTGAATGAGGCGGGTGGTTCCACTCCGGTGAAAACATACAGTGCCTTGAGCTCCTCAGTACACGTTCCTCGCACAGAAGCTTTGTACCCCACTATTGTGCGTACTGCACGAATTTGTTTCCATATCTTGTCCTCACTGTACAACACCTGCAGTATTCAATGTGAATTTTATACAATTCAGTTTGACACAATATCCATTGCTGGGAGTTTTATTTCTGAGATTTCACCAACTTTGATGTGAGGTACTTGGTGAGTCGGAAAGCTGAGCCTTTTCCAGAGCTCTATCATTTCTAACACTCAAAACCAGTAAACATTTATGCAAAGTGAGGTTTTAGAGGTAATCACCTAGCAAAATTTCAGTAGCCATCTCATACAAGATTTAACTTTGTATAGAGGATACTGTTCAAATTCTCAATCCTACTTTAGCCAAAACGGGAAAACTCATGGCAGAATGCAATGCAATGTATGTAACAATACTTTCACTAAATTTTACACTGTCACAGAGACGGCACTTTTAAAGGATTATGCAACAAAAACCCAAATGGTTGCCTAATAAAGCTTGGGTTGAATTTCCATAAAACCTCATTAGAAAGAAAACAAAGAGAAAGGCCGACTTCTCACTGATATCAGATACCAATAAAAATAGTTTCCAGAGTTTTTTTTGTTTTTTTTGCTCTTTTGGTAAGAAATGAAGCTTAAGTCTAAGAACAGAAAACCCCAAACAGGGCAAGATAGCCCCAACAACATCTACAACATATGGAATCAGCATTAAGAGATAATTGATCACATAAACCAGAACATTTCGCACTAATAATTGCTCTTGCAAGAGTTGTTGAATCCATCTCTCAACTTAACTCTTCTAATCTATGTTATGAGGCCATCTATAACATAAGATAATCTTCCCATAACTTTAATTGATGAATAAACCCTCCACAAAACCATGCAACCCAAAGTTGTCAGTGCCATTTTAGGAGTATTTTCATCTAAACCAAGTCACTTCAGCATTCCATTCTGGAATTAATGTTGTAGTATGTAAAATATTTCTTTATATATCCATGACTCAGCTTGTAAATATAGTATTATTAAATTAATACATTTTTAGAAAATATATAACCAAATATATGGAATAGTGTAAAATAGTTGTCAAATTACTTCATAGATCCATGAAAAATACTATGGTTCTAATTGAGCTAAAACCTGATCTTGTAACTAGTGCCAAATCTATCTGTGAGGTAGCCAATGCAATTCCAGCTCAAAATTAAAGAAAGGCAGACATCACAGAACATGTAAATGCAATTCCACCTCATAATTACTTAAGTTTGCTTAATTCCAAAAGGGAAAGAAGATTACAGATATATTAGTCCTTTTGTGTTAGTGGGGGAAACCTAGGCCTTTCCATTCAAAACTTGGTTTGTCATCCAGAGAAATAACAGATTAAAAAAGAAAGTAGAGAGAGCAGTAAAATAACTCGACAATAATGAACATGGCAGCTTAATCAACCCTTCAAACAAATCTCATGCATAAAGGAGATTAACCAACAACACATTTTGGCATGCATGGGAGTCTCATATTTGTTTTTGTTGTTTATGGCAATCCATAGCAAGTCATACCTTAACATTACCAGCAGCCAAATGGATGTCATTTTCAGAGGTAATTCCAGTACATTTGGAGTCATCCACCGTTCTTGGAAGAGTAACTTCATAAGCTTTGTAACTTGATTGCTCACTCCCTGCAGATGAAACAATGGACTAAATTAAAGAACGCTACGTACAGATTGAATTTCTCACAGTGCAGCAACTATTACTACAGTATAAATTAATTTACCTTCAGGAATTCGGTAATCTGCGTAAGAACACTGAGGACCAACTGCTTGTTTATCATCAAACAAGTCCAAACCACTTTCATCGGCAATTTCTCTTGCATCCTTGTTTGGAGGAGTCACAACAAGTTCGTTCTCTCTAATCAGTTGAAGGTTTTGTTTAACATAGCCAACATTCCCTTGCGCTCCTCCCTTGGTACTGTCACCAAAATCCTTCTTCTCTAACAAGCCTCTGACATCTTGAATTGGTTGCTTCTCCATGAGGACATCGGATACCATCTCTATCACCCGTTCCTTGTCTTCGTCTTTATCAAGATCCTTAGATGAATTTACAGCCAAACTCCTCGCTAATTCATATTGTGCTTCCTCTTTTTTTCGAAGATTACTGCCACTTCCCTCATCTCTCTCATTAATTACAATCATGACTTGGGACGCCCCAACTATTGCTTCCCTGCCTTGTTCTAAGACTGGTTTTTCTTCATCGGCTTGTTGGACTTTTGATGGAGGTTTATGATCTTGATCTTCAACATCTTCCTCATATCCATTTTCTTCCACAAGAGTTGCGTTATTTTTATCATCCAATGGATGTTTCTCATCCTTCCAAAATCCTTGGGGCACTTCATAGTCGTTTTCTTTGTCAAAAATCATCTCACCCCTGGCACTGTTGACTTCCACTGATAATTTTGGCTCTCCTTCCTTTCCCATATCAATAATATCTCCTCCAAACTGATCAGCGCATGCGTCGTCTTCTCCATAATCATCGACAATGATATTTTTATTTGTTCCATAATATTCCAGGGAAAGGTGAGAAGATGCTGGAAGAAGTTTAGACATAAGCTGCTCGGTGAGAGCATAGCTTGCCAAGAAAAGCCCGTAGGGGACAGAACAAGCAAAGCCAATTGCGGAGACAACAACAAATGGAAGAAGAATCACAGGTGCTGAAGATATCACAAAACCTGTGACCAAAATCATCTTTCCCACCGACAATCCTTTGTTCAACATCCAGCTAACATTTCCACACCTATTATTTTCTTCTGATCGTTTCATCATCTCATCCCACTCCATCTCCATGTCTGGTTCTTCCATTATACTACCGACGAATTAACAAGAGATGGCAATTGGACCAGCTATATATACGTAATTAATATAATCGGAACACTATTTTTCTTTGATTGATGGAGAAGCACTGACCTGCAGGTGTAGCCGTACGAGGATGGGTTTGAGCGGCGAACAGACAGAAGCAAGTGCGATTGAGACTACTCTCTCATCGATATGGTTTTAAGAACTTCGTCAAAGGGATTCTCTACTTTTGCATGCAGGGGAGGTTTTGTTTGACACGCGTTAGAGATTCAAATATACAGGTGTTAGATTCAAGCTCAGACCTGGCACCGTGCATGCTCATAATTCACAAGTGGAACATAATATGATTTATAGGGTTAATTTCCGCATTTCAACGGGATTCTATCCTGACAGCTGACGACATTCCCACCGTCTGGCTTTTTACTGCTGCAGTATTGATTTCAAATTCATATTCTGTATTTATCCCTTGGATAGTTGGATTTATAATATACACCGTTGTTTCACAATTTAAGTCACCCGTTCTGGAGGATGCTATTGTATTTTTTTTTAATATTAAAAAAATATATTTTTTTTTTAATAGTAACATATCAATATATATAAAAATATTAAAAATATATTAATTGAACTTTTTTTTTTATCATTCCAATCTCATTTCCAAACTGACATTCAAATAGAACTCAAGGTTGAAACTATAATTTTAGATGCTTAGATTGAAGCTTAAGAAATAGTAGGAGATATCATGTATTAATGTGATATGAACTTTTTAATGAAATTAGAAATGATGAGTTACTCGTACCTAATAAGCTTACTAAATATATAAAAATAATATCTAATGTTGATTTTATGAAATTGTTTAAGGCTATAAAATTTATAATAGATTCCAAATACATCAAATAACTAAGAATCTTAGTTGATTTACCTGAAGCAATAAAACTTATTAGATGTAAGTGGATATTTAAAAGAATAACTAATAGAGGTAGTCATGTATAAAAACACAAATTCAAACTGGTTGCCAAATGTTATAGGAAAAGATATGGGGTTGAATTTGATGAAGCCTTCTCGTCAATAGTTATGCTAAGTTCCGTATGAATTTTGCTTGTTGTACTTGTATATCAATGATAATGAAATTTAGCAAATGAATGTCACGATTGCATTTCTAAATATAAATCTTCACAAAGATATGTATATGACATACATGAAGGTTTTGAATATAAAGAATTTGCTAATAAAATAAGCAAGTTAAAATTTATGACCTCAAGTAAGCTTCAAAGAGATTAAATATTCATTTTAATAAGATAATTAAATATTTTAATTTCTTCAAAAAATTAAATAAATCTTGCTTTTATAAAAAGTATAATACGAGTAAAGTTGTTTTTTTTTTTTTGTGTAGTTGATATATTAATAAGAAATAACATATCTTTACTCAAATCAATAAAGATTTTTTTTCTAAGAATTTCTTCATAAAGAATGTCATAACCCAAAAAATTATTTTCTTAAAAAAATAAAAAAAATATGTTCTTGATGTATTTGCGTTATTTTTAAAAATCAAATGAAAAAAAAATAAAAATTAAACAAGAGATTAGTCTATATCTAAAGTTCTATAACTCTAAATTAAACGAGATCAGTTTTACTTAAAAAATAACACTTATACCTACACCCTTTAAAAATAAACCAATCTTAATTTTTATCATTTAGGTGCTCTAACCTCAGCTGGAAATTAGGTAACCGAACTATTTAATTTCAATACATGATTTAGGAAACCAATATCTCACTTTTCCTATTATCATCTTGTTTTTACATCAATATCCTAAAGTTTATTTATATATCATAATCATCACATATTCATGTTTCTCCAAACTTCTCTAAAATTCATATTTGTCAAAAGGTCCCTCTTATAGATGGTTTGCCCCAACTTCCCCAATAATTGAGTCCTCACTTTTTCATTAAGTCCTCCACTTAACACCAACACATGTACCCTATTTTTCACTCTTCAAGGATGTTTTTGTGATTCAATAATTAATCTCATTTTTCTAACCCTATCATCCCCTTCCTTTCCCTATCTTTACGTGTTTTTAATAGCCCTACCCTTCTTCCATCCAAATACAATACAGCAAGAGACCGAATTAAAAGCAATCTACTTTATAAGATGGGCATCCCAAAGCATATAAAGATCTCCCATTCAGACTCTGTATTTCCATATACACGGGAGGAAGTCAAAGCCAAAGGTAAGCGACCTAATAAATTCATATGCTTTAGGCAACCTACAAATGATTAGTTCAGGACTTCCCCAGAAGCAACGGCCAACTCTCCAGCTTCATCGAGATGAACTTGAGGCTTCCAGCAAACCTGCGAAAGGAGGTAAATATAAATCAAGTGAAAAATTTGACACGATGCTGCTTCCAGAATCCTGACGGTAAATGGGAAATAAATAAATGACCTTGGAATGTTAGAACGATGAGGTGCCCACTGAAGAGTATCCTGCAGCTCTCATCTCTTTAAAAGTTCCAGATAACCAGTCCAGGCCCTCATAAAGTCCATCTCCCCTGAGAGCGCAAGTCCCCTGTATGTGCCATTTTCTGTTCTTGAGTTCGAAAAGACCTAGTCCTTCGCATACTTCCATTGGGGTCATTGCTCCTTTCTGAACAAGAAAAATGGAGTCCAACAGATCACTATAGATATAACCAATGAACAAGCATGCAATAAAAATCAAAATGTATTCATTTCGATGCAATACTCTCATTGAATTCTTATGCATGCTTACGGCAAATCTATTAACAATGATACAACTAGCAAAGGACAACTAGAGTGAGGTATAAATATAGCAAAGGCTGTGGTGTCTTGGCCATCAACATGAAGCAACTAGCAAAGGACAAAAAATGGACCTCAACATATAGAAAGCATTTGCTCCTCTCAGCCTCCTCTAGTTTGTCCTCCTTATATTGGAGAGTTTTTGCCCTTCACTTCATCTGTTCGTGCATAAAATTGATTGATATTGTTTGCTCAAATTAATGAATGTTCTAATTCCAATTTTAAACTATTTAGCCATTGAGAAAATAGAATCATTATTATGCATTTGTTCATCAGATGTTCACTCTCTGGGATGTTGGGGGTATGAGTGGCATTGGCAAAACAAACATCACTGGAGCAGTGTTTGATCGGATCTCTACTCAATTTGATGGTTCCTGCTTCCTTGCCAATGTTAGAGAACAATTGGGAAATTATGGAATACTTTATTTACTGAAATAACTTCTTCTAATGTATTGACCAACACCATCATGAGACTCAGAAAGAACTTGCAGAAAAAATGGAAACAGCAACCTGCTGTCCTTTCATTCAAATGTCCATGTGCTCTTAGCAAATCAAAACAGAAGGCCCTGGGGTGGGGGAAAGGGAAGGAGATTGAAAGACATGAAAACAGGCCCTGAAGTATCTAAATACTGTTTCAGACAGATGGATGCTTCCTTTCCATTAAAAGCATAGCAGATTTAATAAATCAGCCCTTTTATAGAAGCTTCATTTCACCTTGCAAATTTCTAAAGTCCAAAATCTAAGTGCCAAGAACTCTTCAGCAAGCACATGAGATGTAAGAGCCTTGATGCATGACATAAGAAGCAAGTCTGAGAAGGCATAATTACTACTCACATCTAGTGCAGTGGATAAACTTAGAAAGCAGTCTGGCAGTCAAGTATTTTAATCAAATCCCTACTAGACAAAGTTAATAGCTTGTTGTTATGAATTTTACTCAAAATTAGTGAGGCTTCACCAAGTGATTCTATTGTTTAAAAGAACAAGAGATTGATCTGAACAGAAGTTTTAAAACCTATATATTTCCAGAATAAGCAAAGTTTTTCAAATTTCTAGCTGCAGCTTGCCAAATATCTAAGTTCAGCATCAAGTTCAGATGCATCTTTTCTGACCAAAAGAGTCCTAATATTATCCTGATGTTTCAATACTGTTCTCAAGGTATCATATCTGGGTTTGATACCTTTTCTTTCTTTTCTCTTTCGTTTTTTTTTTTTTGCGATGTTGTTAAAATTAGAAGGAAAAAAAAAAAAGATTGCCTTATCTACCTTTCTAATACAGATATCATCCAGAAAAAGTATGAGGAAATAAATACCATCTAAAAAATGTACCAAATGCAAATACTATTTTACAGCCAAAAAGAAAAGATTTATCATTATCACTGCAATGAATTCAAACAGTACAGAACAGTCCTTGTTCAAAACTCTCAGAAAGTTTATTATGCAGAAAAGACTATATTTAAGGTATCATACGTCTTAGTTCATAATTCATCTTTCATTAGCCTCACATTTTTAGAAGCACGTAGCTCAAAGGATTGTCACCTTGAGAAATATACAGATGTCAGCACAAAAGTTAGAGATCCATTTATGCAGATATGCTGAAATTAGGGTTGTCACAAACCTCCTCCCTGTTCCCCCATGTTGATGAGCTTATAATTGCATAGGGGTGCAGTAAGACAAATGTTATGGGATAGGATAATTTCCCTTTTCTCTGTATGACGTCATGATTCAGGTTCTTTTGGGTGAGTATTGTTAGCTGATTCTGCTTTTTTGCTTTTATATTTTAGAGGATGTCTTGTTATCTAACATGATTTTGTAATTCTTTTTGTCCGTTAATATAACTTCCTTTAATCTTAAAAATATTCTGGTGGTAGCTCTTTTTCTATATTTGAGTAATGAGAAAACAAAAGTATGTGAATTTGCCTAGATTATAGTTTATCCAATAAATTACTGATGTGGGTAATGAACAAATCTGGAAACAGAACGAGGCTTTTTTATATGAAACAAAATAACTGATAACCTGCCCTCCAAATAAAATAAGGAAATTAACAATTCATGTACAAGTTCATCAAGCAAGAAACCAAACATGAATACCAAATTGCATTGCATGGTTTCAGTCAATGCAAATATAGAGAATCGCAGGATAAATGATTAGCACAACAGGCTCCAGACGTCAGTCACAGCAAAGGGGCAGCTTAGATATGAATGGACATGGTGATTAATCATTGTAGCAGGTAAAATGAGTGTGTGCGTCTGTGTGCATTTAGTCTTTTGAATTATGATTATAAACTTGTACTGGGATTCTATATCCTCTCTGTTCTACTCTAAATCAGAAAGACAAGATCTTCTCTGTGATGTTGTTCTACTTTGCAAGATTGGGAGGGTCAGATAGTTTGTATCTGTGCAGGACATTGACTTGGATATTTCAATTCGTATGCAGCTCATCAGAATCACTTAAGGAGTACTCGTTTAATGAGTTTTATATGTGTGGGAAAGCACATCAGAAACCATTAATAGAACTTACCATGTCCTGTTTGTTGGCAAACACCAAGATGATACTGTTGAGCATAAACGGATCTTTGACGATGGTCTGAAAGAAAAGGTGGTGGTCAACTTAGAACTCTTTCTAACATTAGCATGGTAAAACCTGCATACCTTTCTGAATACACAACCTGAAATTCTGCCTTAGCTCTTCCAATTCTCTCCCGGTCCAACGAATCAACAACATATATCTGCATAGAGAAATATGCTTACTACTGAAAACAAGGTACAAGCAGTTGTACTATTACAAGACCCTTCAGCTTCAAGACAAAGCATATGTGGATCAATGCAAAGCGAAAATCGAGATTTAGAAAGAAACAATGGATTGCAAGAAGCATAACCGGGCAAAATAAGACACGCGGACAATAGCCATTACCAGTCCATCGGTGTTATTGAAGTAATGCCTCCAGAGCGGCCTTAGTTTCTCTTGTCCACCAACATCCCAAACGGTGAACACCACATTCTTATACTGAACTTTCTCCACGTTGAACCCTGTGGGAGAAAGGAGGGATAAGCATACCTATATAATACTTAAGCGCTACTCCTCCGATCAATGGAACCATACCTATAATATAAGGAAAGATGTTGCAAGGGAAAAAGACCAACCAATAGTAGGGACAGTGGATAGCACTTCTCCAATGTGCAACTTGTAAAGTATGGTAGTTTTACCGGCTGCATCGAGTCCGAGCATGACAACCTAAGTCAGCTCCAAACAATTTTGGATTGCCGAGTTTCAAGAACACAGTCAAAATCTCTTGAATTTCACTTCTCATGCGAAATTAATTTGAGTAAAATAAAAGGATATGCCAGAGAAGAGTACCCGCATCTCGGTATTGCCGAAAAAGGTGTCGAAGAGCTTGCGAAAGGCTTGACCCATCCCCTCTCTATGATGATGATCTTCCCAGGTTTTCCTCAATTCTATCACTTACTGTTTACTATTTCGTGTATGATCTAAATCTAACAGCGTTCTGTTTCTCTCTTCTTGTTTATACTCTTCTTTCTCTCCAAACAGAGAGAATAATGACACGACACAGATGATCGCACGGCATGGCCTCTGCTTTTCTTCTCTTTTCTTTCCGTCCATATGGAATTTCATTTATTCATTTTCTTCTCTGTTTTGTCTTTTTAGGCTAAGTTTCGTCACTGTCAATTTCCACTTTATTTCTTCGCTACCCTTGTATTTTCCAAAAGTTCTTATGTTGCCTCTAGCTTGCTTTTTGTATTTGCTCTTAACATTTCTTTTGTACAAGGTGAGAAATCTATTTATTTGCACTTTAAAAAAAACAAAAAAAACAAAGAGAAAGACACAAAATTCAAAGTTTTCCCTTCTTGAAAAGTCTAAAGGTTAGGGATAAGTTATTACATGAGTGGTTATTTCAAGAATAATTCATTATTTATGCAACTTATGAGCTCATCTATTTCATGGCAGTGATGCGTGCTAGAATTTTAATATGTAAGCACTTTCTAGAAATGTAAAAATTAATTTGTTTATATATTTTTTTATATAAGTTACTGTCATAAATTTAATTTTTATTATAAATCTAGTATAAATAAATCTTTTTAGTTAACAATATAACTATTTCATGACAGTTTAATTTTGCATAAAATAAAAATAAATATTAAATAATTAGATTGTCACAAATACAAAATATTAATATGAGTACTATATTATATTATAAATTATGATTTTGTTTTTTTTATGAAAATTAGTTATAATCTTTGGTGTATTTAGTGAAAAAAATTAGTTCACTTTTAACAAATGAATACATTTTCCAATTTTTCATTGGAAAATGAAAAATAAGAAAAAGGAAAAAGGAAAAGAAAATAGAATTTTTATTGTTAAACAAACACACCCAAAACATCTTAACAATTGATTTTTTTAAAAACCACATTATAGAAAGAAAAAAAAACAAACATGGGGTTTTCACTTTAGACTCGTGCCACTATAATTATAGACATTGTAGATTATAACAATGCTGCTGCTTCTTTTTTCATCACCAAACGTTCTTTTTCTTGATTTTGCCCTTATAGAACCAAACTGATGGCCAATTCAAGTGAATTTGTTGCGAGGGGGGAAGATTAAAAGGTATAGGACCAAAATGATAAAAAATAGTGAAAATAGGTGGCGATTTTGAGATCAATCGCCACAAATCCTCGATTTTGAGATCAATCGCCACAAACTCTTTCACAAGACAGGAGGAAAACGAGGGAGAACATAGAGCCACCAAATAGAGAACTCGCAAAGAAGGCCATGGGACGCCATGGGAGTTCCGCTAAGTTTGTTAGTTCCTAAGATCCGACGTCGGATAATAAAATCTAAGCAATTCTAAAGAAGCAAGAATTTAGTTTTGAGTCTGAATTTACAGAGTTGGAGAAACAATTAAGAAAAAATACATCCTCGTTACCATCCACTTGCAAGGAACATATTTTTATGTTTAAAGGCCTTCGTGATGAATATTATTCATCCATCGGCGTCATCCAACATTTTTCACATCGCAGTCGAGTAAAATAAGAAGCCATATATGAGAAAACACAATCACAGTATGCTTGATGAAGTCGGGAACTATAAATAAAAATCTCGAAA
>JANKYH010000885.1:0-52869 GCA_027475595.1 Populus davidiana x Populus alba var. pyramidalis
AAAAATTTGAGCGCGATCCAACGGTCGGATCTATAGATACGGACCTTTTGAGCCGCTACTCTGGCCGAGCCGGTGTGGAAATGGCGCCGACTGGACGCTGTCGCCGTGTCGTATCGATTCAACGCGTTTCGATGGAAAACAGCCTCGGCAAACTCGTGAAAAAATTTGAGCGCGATCCAATGGTCCGATCTATAGATACAGACCTTTTGAGCAGCTACTCTTGCCGAGGCGGTGGAATGGCGATGACCGGACGCTGTCGCCGTGTCGTACCGATTCAACGCATCTCCATGGAAAACAGCCTCCGGAAACTCGTGAAACAATTTGAGCGCGATCCAACGGTCAGATCTATAGATACGGACCTTTTGAGCCGCTAGCCTGGCCGCGCCGGTGGAATGGCCCCGACCGGACGCTGTCGCCGTGTCGTACTGATTCAACGCGTCTGCATGGAAATCAGCCTTCGAAAACTCGTGCAAAAATTTGAGCGCGATCCAACGGTCGGATCTATAGAAACGGACCTTTTGAGCCGCTAGCCTGGCCGCGCCGGTGGAATGGCCCCGACCGGACGTTGTCGCTGTGTCGTACCGATTCAACGAGTTTGCATGAAAAACAGCCTCCGAAAACTCGTGAAAAAATTTGAGTGCGATCCAACGGTCCGATCTATACATACGGAACTTGTGAGCCGCTACTCTGGCCGAGCCGGTGGAATGGCCCCGCCCGGACGTTGTCGCCGGGTCGTCCCGATTCAACGCGTCTCCATGGAAAACAGCCTCCGGAAACTCGTGAAAAAATTTGAGCGCGATCCAACTGTCAGATCTATAGATAAGGACCTTTTGAGCCACTAGCCTGGCCGCGCCGGTGGAATGGCCTCGACCGGACGTTGTCGCCGTGTCGTACCGAATCAACGCGTCTGCATGGAAAGCAGCCTCCGAAAACTCGTGAAAAAATTTGAGCGCGATCCAACGGTCGGATCTATAGATACGGACCTTTTGAGCCGCTACTCTGGCCGAGCCGGTGGAATGGCGCCGACCGGACGCTGTCGCCGTGTCGTACCGATTCAACGCGTCTCGATGGAAAACAGCCTCGGCAAGCTCGTGAAAAAATTTGAGCGTGATCCAATGGTCCTATCTATAGATACAGACCTTTTGAGCAGCTACTCTGGCCGAGCCGGTGGAATGGCGATGACCGGACGCTGTCGCCGTGTCGTACCGATTCAACGCATCTCCATGGAAAACAGCCTCCGGAAACTCGTGAAAAAATTTGAGCGCGATCCAACGGTCAGATCTATAGATACGAACCTTTTGAGCCGCTAGCCTGGCCACGCCGGTGGAATGGCCCCGACCGGACGCTGTCGCCGTGTCGTACTGATTCAACGCGTCTGCATGGAAATCAGCCTCCGAAAACTCGTGAAAAAATTTGAGCGCGATCCAACGGTCGGATCTATAGAAACGGACCTTTTGAGCCGCTAGCCTGGCCGCGCCGGTGGAATGGCCCCGACCGGACGTTGTCGCTGTGTCGTACCGATTCAACGAGTTTGCTTGAAAAACAGCCTCCGAAAACTCGTGAAACAATTTGAGTGCGATCCAACGGTCCGATCTATACATACGGAACTTGTGAGCCGCTACTCTGGCCGAGCCGGTGGAATGGCCCCGCCCGGACGTTGTAGCCGGGTCGTCCCGATTCAACGCGTCTCGATGGAAAACAGCCTCCGCAAACTCGTGAAAAAATTTGAGCGCGATCCAATGGTCCGATCTATAGATACGGACCTTTTGAGCCGCTACTCTGGCCGAGCCGGTGGAATGGCGCGGACCGGACGCTGTCGCCGTGTCGTACCGATTCAATGCGTCTCCATGGAAAACAGCCTCCGGAAACTCGTGAAAAAATTTGAGCGCGATCCAACGGTCGGATCTATAGATACGGACCTTTTGAGCCGCTAGCCTGGCCGCGCCGGTGGAATGGCCCCGACCGGACATTGTCGCCATGTCGTACCGATTCAACGCGTCTCCATGGAAAACAGCCTCCGGAAACTCGTGAAAAAATTTGAGCGCGATCCAACGGTCCGATCTATAGATACGGACCTTTGAGCCGCTAACCTGGTCGCGCGGTGGAATGGCCCGACCGGACGCTGTCGCCGTGTCGTCCTGATTCAACGCGTCTGCATGAAAAACAGCCTCCGAAAACTCGTGAAAAAATTTGAGCGCGATCCAACGGTCCGATCTATAGATACGGAACTTGTGAGCCGCTACTCTGGCCGAGCCGGTGGAATGGCCCCGCCCGGACGCTGTCGCCGGGTCGTACCGATTCAACGCGTCTCCATGGAAAAGAGCCTCCGGAAACTCGTGAAAAAATTTGAGCGCGATGCAACTGTCAGATCTATAGATAAGGACCTTTTGAGCCGCTAGCCTGGCCGCGCCGGTGGAATGGCCTCGACCGGACGCTGTCGCCGTGTCGTACCGATTCAACGCGTCTGCATGGAAAGCAGCCTCCGAAAACTCGTGAAAAAATATGAGCGCGATCCAACGGTCGGATCTATAGATACGGACCTTTTGAGCCGCTAGCCTGGCCGCGCTGGTGGAATGGCCCCGACCGGACGCTATCGCCGTGTCGTACCGATTCAACGCGTCTGCATGGAAAGCAGCCTCCGAAAACTCGTGAAACAATTTGAGCGCGATCCAACGGTCAGATCTATAGATACGAACCTTTTGAGCCGCTAGCCTGGCCGCGCCGGTGGAATGGCCCCGACCGGACGCTGTCGCCGTGTCGTACTGATTCAACGCGTCTGCATGGACATCAGCCTCCGAAAACTCGTGAAAAAATTGAGCGCGATCCAACGGTCGATCTATAAACGGACCTTTTGAGCCGCTAGCCTGGCCGCGCCGGTGGAATTGCCCCGACCGGACGTTGTCGCTGTGTCGTACCGATTCAACGAGTTTGCATGAAAAACAGCCTCCGAAAACTCGTGAAACAATTTGAGTGCGATCCAACGGTCCGATCTATAGATACGGACCTTTTGAGCCGCTAGCCTGGCCGCGCCGGTGGAATGGCCCCGACCGGACGCTGTCGCCGTGTCGTACTGATTCAACGCGTCTGCATGGAAAACAGCCTCCGAAAACTCGTGAAAAAATTTGAGCGCGATCCAACGGTCAGATCTATAGATACGGAACTTGTGAGCCGCTAGCCTGGCCGCGCCGGTGGAATGGCCCCGACCGGACGCTGTCGCCGTGTCGTACTGATTCAACGCGTCTGCATGGAAATCAGCCTCCGAAAACTCGTGAAAAAATTTGAGCGCGATCCAACGGTCGGATCTATAGAAACGGACCTTTTGAGCCGCTAGCCTGGCCGCGCCGGTGGAATTGCCCCGACCGGACGTTGTCGCTGTGTCGTACCGATTCAACGAGTTTGCATGAAAAACAGCCTCCGAAAACTCGTGAAACAATTTGAGTGCGATCCAACGGTCCGATCTATAGATACGGACCTTTTGAGCCGCTAGCCTGGCCGCGCCGGTGGAATGGCCCCGACCGGACGCTGTCGCCGTGTCGTCCTGATTCAACGCGTCTGCATGAAAAACAGCCTCCGAAAACTCGTGAAAAAATTTGAGTGCGATCCAACGGTCCGATCTATACATACGGAACTTGTGAGCCGCTACTCTGGCCGAGCCGGTGGAATGGCCCCGCCCGGACGTTGTCGCCGGGTCGTCCCGATTCAACGCGTCTCCATGGAAAAGAGCCTCCGGAAACTCGTGAAAAAATTTGAGCGTGATCCAACTGTCAGATCTATAGATAAGGACCTTTTGAGCCGCTAGCCTGGCCGCGCCGGTGGAATGGCCTCGACCGGACGCTGTCGCCGTGTCGTACCGATTCAACGCGTCTGCATGGAAAGCAGCCTCCGAAAACTCGTGAAACAATTTGAGCGCGATCCAACGGTCGGATCTATAGATACGGACCTTTTGAGCCGCTAGCCTGGCCGCGCTGGTGGAATGGCCCCGACCGGACGCTATCGCCGTGTCGTACCGATTCAACGCGTCTGCATGGAAAGCAGCCTCCGAAAACTCGTGAAACAATTTGAGCGCGATCCAACGGTCAGATCTATAGATACGAACCTTTTGAGCCGCTAGCCTGGCCGCGCCGGTGGAATGGCCCCGACCGGACGCTGTCGCCGTGTCGTACTGATTCAACGCGTCTGCATGGAAATCAGCCTCCGAAAACTCGTGAAAAAATTTGAGCGCGATCCAACGGTCGGATCTATAGAAACGGACCTTTTGAGCCGCTAGCCTGGCCGCGCCGGTGGAATTGCCCCGACCGGACGTTGTCGCTGTGTCGTACCGATTCAACGAGTTTGCATGAAAAACAGCCTCCGAAAACTCGTGAAAAATTTGAGTGCGATCCAACGGTCCGATCTATAGATACGGAACTTGTGAGCCGCTACTCTGGCCGAGCCGGTGGAATGGCCCCCGCCCGGACGTTGTCGCCGGTCGTCCCGATTCAACGCGTCTCCATGGAAAATAGCCTCCGGAAACCGTGAAAAAATTTGAGCGCGATCCAACTGTCAGATCTATAGATAAGGACCTTTTGAGCCGCTAGCCTGGCCGCGCCGGTGGAATGGCCTCGACCGGACGCTGTCGCCGTGTCGTACCGATTCAACGCGTCTGCATGGAAAGCAGCCTCCGAAAACTCGTGAAACAATTTGAGCGCGATCCAACGGTCGGATCTATAGATAAGGACCTTTTGAGCCGCTAGCCTGGCCGCGCTGGTGGAATGGCCCCGACCGGACGCTGTCGCCGTGTCGTACCGATTCAACGCGTCTCGATGGAAAACAGCCTCGGCAAACTCGTGAAAAAATTGAGCGCGATCCAATGGTCCGATTATAGATACAGACCTTTTGAGCAGCTACTTGGCCGAGCGGTGGAATGGCGCTGACCGGACGCTGTCGCCGTGTCGTACCGATTCAACGCATCCATGGAAAACAGCCTCCGGAAACTCGTGAAAAAATTTGAGCGCGATACAACGGTCCGATCTATAGATACGGAACTCGTGAGCCGCTACTCTAGCCGAGCTGGTGGAATGGCCCTGCCGGACGCGGTCGCGGGTCGTACCGATTCAACGCGTCTCAATGGAAAAGAGCCTCCGGAAACTCGTGAAAAAATTGAGCGCGATACAACGGTCGATCTATAGATACGGAACTTGTGAGCCGCTACTCTAGGCGAGCCGGTGGAATGGCCCCGCCCGAACGCTGTCGCAGGGTCGTACCGATTCAACGCGTCTCCAAGGAAAATAGCCTTCGGAAACTCGTGAAAAAATTTGAGCGCGATACAACGGTCCGATCTATAGATATGGAACTTGTGAGCCGCTACTCTAGGCGAGCCGGTGGAATGGCCCCGCCGGACACTGTCGCAGGGTCGTACCGATTCAACGCGTCTCCAAGGAAAATAGTCTCCGGAAACTCGTGAAAAAATTTGAGCTCGATCCAACGGTCGGATCTATAGATTCGGACCATTTGAGCCGCTAGCCTGGCCGCACCGTTGGAATGGCCCCGACCGGACGCTGTCGCCGTGTCATACCGATTCAACGCGTCTGCATGGAAAGCAGCCTCCGAAAACTCGTGAAACAATTTGAGCGCGATCCAACGGTCGGATCTATAGATACGGACCTTTTGAGCCGCTACTCTGGCCTAGCCGGTGGAATGGCACCGCCCGGATGCTGTCGCCGGGTCGTACCGATTCAACGCGTCTCGATGGAAAACAGCCTCCGCAAACTCGTGAAAAAATTTGAGCGCGATCCAATGGTCCGATCTATAGATACGGACCTTTTGAGCCGCTACTCTGGCCGAGCCGGTGGAATGGCGCGGACCGGACACTGTCGCCGTGTCGTACCGATTCAACGCGTCTCCATGGAAAACAGCCTCCGGAAACTCGTGAAAAAATTTGAGCGCGATCCAACGGTCGGATCTATAGATACGGACCTTTTGAGCCGCTAGCCTGGCCGCGCCGGTGGAATGGCCCCGACCGGACGCTGTCGCCGTGTCGTACCGATTCAACGCGTCTCCATGGAAAACAGCCTCCGGAAACTCGTGAAAAAATTTGAGCGCGATCCAACGGTCGGATCTATAGATACGGACCTTTGAGCCGCTAGCCTGGCCGCGCCGGTGGAATGGCCCCGACCGGACGCTGTCGCCGTGTCGTACCGATTCAACGCGTCTGCATGGAAAACAGCCTCCGAAAACTCGTGAAAAATTTGAGCGCGATCCAACGGTCGGATCTATAGATACGGAACTTGTGAGCCGCTACTCTGGCCGAGCCGGTGGAATGGCCCCGCCCGGACGCTGTCGCCGGGTCGTCCCGATTCAACGCGTCTCCATGGAAAACAGCCTCCGCAAACTCGTGAAAAAATTTGAGCGCGATCCAATGGTCCGATCTATAGATACAGACCTTTTGAGCAGCTACTCTGGCCGAGCCGGTGGAATGGCGCTGACCGGACGTTGTCGCCGTGTCGTACCGATTCAACGCATCTCCATGGAAAACAGCCTCCGGAAACTCGTGAAAAAATTTGAGCGCGATACAACGGTCCGATCTATAGATATGGAACTTGTGAGCCGCTACTCTAGGCGAGCCGGTAGAATGGCCCCGCCCGGACACTGTCGCAGGGTCGTACCGATTCAACGCGTCTCCAAGGAAAATAGTCTCCGGAAACTCGTGAAAAAATTTGAGCGCGATCCAACGGTCGGATCTATAGATACGGACCTTGTGAGCCGCTAGCGTGGCCGCGCTCGTGGAATGGCCCCGACTGGACGCTGTCGCAGGGTCGTTCCGATTCAATGCGTCTCCATGGAAAACAGCCTTCGAAAACTCGTGAAAATATTTGAGGGCGATCCAACGGTCTGATCTATAGATACGGACCTTTTGAGACGCTAGCCTAGCCGCGCCGGTGGAATGGCCCCACCCGGACGCTGTCGCAGGGTCGTACCGAATAAACACGTCTCCAAGGAAAATAGCCTCCGGAAACTCGTGAAAACATTTGAGCGCGATCCAACGGTCGGATCTATAGATACGGACCTTTTGAGCCGCTACTCTGGCCGAGCCGGTGGAATGGCGCGGACCGGACGTTGTCGCCATGTCGTAAAGATTCAACGCGTCTCCATGGAAAACAGCCTCCGGAAACTCGTGAAAAAATTTGAGCGCGATCCAACGGTCAGATCTATAGATACGGACCTTTTGAGCCGCTAGCCTGGCCGCGCCGGTGGAATGGCCCCGACCGGACGTTGTCGCCATGTCGTACCGATTCAACGCGTCTCCATGGAAAACAACCTCCGGAAACTCGTGAAAAAATTTGAGCGCGATCCAACGGTCAGATCTATAGATACGGACCTTTTGAGCCGCTAGCCTGGCCGCGCCGGTGGAATTGCCCCGACCGGACGTTGTCGCTGTGTCGTACCGATTCAACGAGTTTGCATGAAAAACAGCCTCCGAAAACTCGTGAAACAATTTGAGTGCGATCCAACGGTCCGATCTATAGATACGGAACTTGTGAGCCGCTACTCTGGCCGAGCCGGTGGAATGGCCCCGCCCGGACGTTGTCGCCGGGTCTTCCCGATTCAACGCGTCTCCATGGAAAATAGCCTCCGGAAACTCGTGAAAAAATTTGAGCGCGATCCAACTGTCAGATCTATAGATAAGGACCTTTTGAGCCGCTAGCCTGGCCGCGCCGGTGGAATGGCCTCGACCGGACGCTGTCGCCGTGTCGTACCGATTCAACGCGTCTGCATGGAAAGCAGCCTCCGAAAACTCGTGAAACAATTTGAGCGCGATCCAACGGTCGGATCTATAGATACGGACCTTTTGAGCCGCTAGCCTGGCCGCGCTGGTGGAATGGCCCCGACCGGACGCTGTCGCCGTGTCGTACCGATTCAACGCGTCTCGATGGAAAACAGCCTCGGCAAACTCGTGAAAAAATTTGAGCGCGATCCAATGGTCCGATTTATAGATACAGACCTTTTGAGCAGCTACTCTGGCCGAGCCGGTGGAATGGCGCTGACCGGACGCTGTCGCCGTGTCGTACCGATTCAACGCATCTCCATGGAAAACAGCCTCCGGAAACTCGTGAAAAAATTTGAGCGCGATACAACGGTCCGATCTATAGATACGGAACTCGTGAGCCGCTACTCTAGCCGAGCTGGTGGAATGGCCCTGCCGGACGCGGTCGCCGGGTCGTACCGATTCAACGCGTCTCAATGGAAAAGAGCCTCCGGAAACTCGTGAAAAAATTTGAGCGCGATACAACGGTCCGATCTATAGATACGGAACTTGTGAGCCGCTACTCTAAGCGAGCCGGTGGAATGGCCCCGCCCGAACGCTGTCGCAGGGTCGTACCGATTCAACGCGTCTCCAAGGAAAATAGCCTTCGGAAACTCGTGAAAAAATTTGAGCGCGATACAACGGTCCGATCTATAGATATGGAACTTGTGAGCCGCTACTCTAGGCGAGCCGGTGGAATGGCCCCGCCCGGACACTGTCGCAGGGTCGTACCGATTCAACGCGTCTCCAAGGAAAATAGTCTCCGGAAACTCGTGAAAAAATTTGAGCTCGATCCAACGGTCGGATCTATAGATTCGGACCATTTGAGCCGCTAGCCTGGCCGCACCGTTGGAATGGCCCCGACCGGACGCTGTCGCCGTGTCATACCGATTCAACGCGTCTGCATGGAAAGCAGCCTCCGAAAACTCGTGAAACAATTTGAGCGCGATCCAACGGTCGGATCTATAGATACGGACCTTTTGAGCCGCTACTCTGGCCTAGCCGGTGGAATGGCACCGCCCGGATGCTGTCGCTGGGTCGTACCGATTCAACGCGTCTCGATGGAAAACAGCCTCCGCAAACTCGTGAAAAATTTGAGCGCGATCCAATGGTCCGATCTATAGATACGGACCTTTTGAGCCGCTACTCTGGCCGAGCCGGTGGAATGGCGCGGACCGGACACTGTCGCCGTGTCGTACCGATTCAACGCGTCTCCATGGAAAACAGCCTCCGGAAACTCGTGAAACAATTTGAGCGCGATCCAACGGTCGGATCTATAGATACGGACCTTTTGAGCCGCTAGCCTGGCCGCGCCGGTGGAATGGCCCCGACCGGACGTTGTCGCCGTGTCGTACCGATTCAACGCGTCTCCATGGAAAACAGCCTCCGGAAACTCGTGAAAAAATTTGAGCGCGATCCAACGGTCAGATCTATAGATACGGACCTTTTGAGCCGCTAGCCTGGCCGCGCCGGTGGAATGGCCCCGACCGGACGCTGTCGCCGTGTCGTACTGATTCAACGCGTCTGCATGAAAAACAGCCTCCGAAAACTCGTGAAAAAATTTGAGTGCGATCCAACGGTCGGATCTATAGATACGGAACTTGTGAGCCGCTACTCTGGCCGAGCCGGTGGAATGGCCCCGCCCGGACGTTGTCGCCGGGTCGTCCCGATTCAACGCGTCTCCATGGAAAACAGCCTCGGCATACTCGTGAAAAAATTTGAGCGCGATCCAATGGTCCGATCTATAGATACAGACCTTTTGAGCAGCTACTCTGGCCGAGCCGGTGGAAAGGCGCTGACCGGACGTTGTCGCCGTGTCGTACCGATTCAACGCATCTCCATGGAAAACAGCCTCCGGAAACTCGTGAAAAAATTTGAGCGCGATACAACGGTCCGATCTATAGATATGGAACTTGTGAGCCGCTACTCTAGGCGAGCCGGTAGAATGGCCCCGCCCGGACACTGTCGCAGGGTCGTACCGATTCAACGCGTCTCCAAGGAAAATAGTCTCCGGAAACTCGTGAAAAAATTTGAGCGCGATCCAACGGTCGGATCTATAGATACGGACCTTGTGAGCCGCTAGCGTGGCCGCGCTGGTGGAATGGCCCCGACTGGACGCTGTCGCAGGGTCGTTCCGATTCAATGCGTCTCCATGGAAAACAGCCTTCGAAAACTCGTGAAAATATTTGAGGGCGATCCAACGGTCTGATCTATAGATACGGACCTTTTGAGACGCTAGCCTAGCCGCGCCGGTGGAATGGCCCCACCCGGACGCTGTCGCAGGGTCGTACCGAATAAACACGTCTCCAAGGAAAATAGCCTCCGGAAACTCGTGAAAACATTTGAGCGCGATCCAACGGTCGGATCTATAGATACGGACCTTTTGAGCCGCTACTCTGGCCGAGCCGGTGGAATGGCGCGGACCGGACGTTGTCGCCATGTCGTAAAGATTCAACGCGTCTCCATGGAAAACAGCCTCCGGAAACTCGTGAAAAAATTTGAGCGCGATCCAACGGTCAGATCTATAGATACGGACCTTTTGAGCCGCTAGCCTGGCCGCGCCGGTGGAATGGCCCCGACCGGACGTTGTCGCCATGTCGTACCGATTCAACGCGTCTCCATGGAAAACAGCCTCCGGAAACTCGTGAAAAAATATGAGCGCGATACAACGGTCCGATCTATAGATACGAAACTTATGAGCCGCTACTCTGGCCGAGCCGGTGGAATGGCCCCGCCCGGACGTTGTCGCCGGGTCGTCCCGATTCAACGCGTCTCCATGGAAAACAGCCTCGGCATACTCGTGAAAAAATTTGAGCGCGATCCAATGGTCCGATCTATAGATACAGACCTTTTGAGCAGCTACTCTGGCCGAGCCGGTGGAATGGCGCTGACCGGACGTTGTCGCCGTGTCGTACCGATTCAACGCATCTCCATGGAAAACAGCCTCCGGAAACTCGTGAAAAAATTTGAGCGCGATACAACGGTCCGATCTATAGATATGGAACTTGTGAGCCGCTACTCTAGGCGAGGCAGTGGAATGGCCCCGCCCGGACACTGTCGCAGGGTCGTACCGATTCAACGCGTCTCCAAGGAAAATAGTCTCCGGAAACTCGTGAAAAAATTTGAGCGCGATCCAACGGTCGGATCTATAGATACGGACCTTGTGAGCCGCTAGCGTGGCCGCGCTGGTGGAATGGCCCCGACTGGACGCTGTCGCAGGGTCGTTCCGATTCAATGCGTCTCCATGGAAAACAGCCTTCGAAAACTCGTGAAAATATTTGAGGGCGATCCAACGGTCTGATCTATAGATACGGACCTTTTGAGACGCTAGCCTAGCCGCGCCGGTGGAATGGCCCCACCCGGACGCTGTAGCAGGGTCGTACCGAATAAACACGTCTCCAAGGAAAATAGCCTCCGGAAACTCGTGAAAACATTTGAGCGCGATCAACAGTCGGATCTATAGATACGGACCTTTTGAGCCGCTAGCCTGGCCGCGCCGGTGGATTGGCCCCGACCGGACGTTGTCGCCTTGTCGTACCGATTCAACGCGTCTCCATGGAAATCAGCCTCCGGAAACTCGTGAAAAATTTGAGCGCGATCCAACGGTCGGATCTATAGATACGGACCTTTTGAGCCGCTAGCCTGGCCGCGCCGGTGGAATGGCCCCGACCGGACGCTGTCGCCGTGTCGTACCGATTCAACGCGTCTGCATGGAAAGCAGCCTCCGAAAACTCGTGAAACAATTTGAGCGCGATCCAACTGTCAGATCTATAGATAAGGACCTTTTGAGCCGCTAGCCTGGCCGCGCCGGTGGAATGGCCCCGACCGGACGCTGTCGCCGTGTCGTACCGATTCAACGCGTCTGCATGGAAAGCAGCCTCCGAAAACTCGTGAAAAAATTTGAGCGCGATCCAACGGTCGGATCTATAGATACGGACCTTTTGAGCCGCTACTCTAGCCGAGCCTGTGGAATGGCCCCGCCCGGATGCTGTCGCCGGGTCGTACCGATTCAACGCGTCTCCATGGAAAACAGCCTCCGCAAACTCGTGAAAAAATTTGAGCGCGATCCAACGGTCGGATCTATAGATTCGGACCATTTGAGCCGCTACTCTGGTCGAGCCGGTGGAATGGCGCCGACTGGACGCTGTCGCCGTGTCGTACCGATTCAACGCATCTCCATGGAAAACAGCCTCCGGAAACTCGTGAAAAAATTTGAGCGCGATACAACTGTCCGATCTATAGATACGGAACTCGTGAGCCGCTACTCTAGGCGAGCCGGTGGAATGGCCCCGCCCGGATGCTGTCGCCGGGTCGTACCGATTCAACGCGTCTCGATGGAAAACAGCCTCCGCAAACTCGTGAAAAAATTTGAGCGCCATCCAATGGTCCGATCTATAGATACGGACCTTTTGAGCCGCTACTCTGGCCGAGCCGGTGGAATGGCGCGGACCGGACGCTGTCGCCGTGTCGTACCGATTCAACGCGTCTCCATGGAAAACAGCCTCCGGAAACTCGTGAAAAAATTGAGCGCGATCCAACGGTCGGATCTATAGATACGGACCTTTTGAGCCGCTAGCCTGGCCGCGCCGGTGGAATGGCCCCGACCGGACATTGTCGCCATGTTGTACCGATTCAACGCGTCTCCATGGAAAACAGCCTCCGGAAACTCGTGAAAAAATTTGAGCGCGATCCAACGGTCAGATCTATAGATACGGACCTTTTGAGCCGCTAGCCTGGCCGCGCCGGTGGAATGGCCCCGACCGGACGCTGTCGCCGTGTCGTCCTGATTCAACGCGTCTGCATGAAAAACAGCCTCCGCAAACTCGTGAAAAAATTTGAGTGCGATCCAACAGTCCGATCTATAGATACGGAACTTGTGAGCCGCTACTCTGGCCGAGCCGGTGGAATGGCCCCGCCCGGACGTTGTCGCCGGGTCGTCCCGATTCAACGCGTCTCCATGGAAAATAGCCTCCGGAAACTCGTGAAAAAATTTGAGCGCGATCCAACTGTCAGATCTATAGATAAGGACCTTTTGAGCCGCTAGCCTGGCCGCGCCGGTGGAATGGCCTCGACCGGACGTTGTCGCCGTGTCGTACCGATTCAACGCGTCTGCATGGAAAGCAGCCTCCGAAAACTCGTGAAACAATTTGAGCGCGATCCAACGGTCGGATCTATAGATACGGACCTTTTGAGCCGCTAGCCTGGCCGCGCTGGTGGAATGGCCCCGACTGGACGCTGTCGCCGTGTCGTACCGATTCAACGCGTCTCGATGGAAAACAGCCTCGGCAAACTCGTGAAAAAATTTGAGCGCGATCCAATGGTCCGATTTATAGATACAGACCTTTTGAGCAGCTACTCTGGCCGAGCCGGTGGAATGGCGCTGACCGGACGCTGTCGCCGTGTCGTACCGATTCAACGCATCTCCATGGAAAACAGCCTCCGGAAACTCGTGAAAAAATTTGAGCGCGATACAACGGTCCGATCTATAGATACGGAACTCGTGAGCCGCTACTCTAGCCGAGCTGGTGGAATGGCCCTGCCCGGACGCGGTCGCCGGGTCGTACCGATTCAACGCGTCTCCATGGAAAAGAGCCTCCGGAAACTCGTGAAAAAATTTGAGCGCGATATAACGGTCCGATCTATAGATACGGAACTTGTGAGCTGCTACTCTAGGCGAGCCGGTGGAATGGCCCCGCCCGAACGCTGTCGCAGGGTCGTACCGATTCAACGCGTCTCCAAGGAAAATAGCCTCCGGAAACTCGTGAAAAAATTTGAGCGCGATCCAACGGTCGGATCTATAGATACGGACCTTTTGAGCCACTAGCCTACCCGCGCCGGTGGAATGGCCCCGACCGGACGTTGTCGCCATGTCGTACCGATTCAACGCGTCTCCATGGAAAACAGCCTCCGGAAACTCGTGAAAAAATTTGAGCGCGATCCAACGGTCGGATCTATAGATTCGGACCATTTGAGCCGCTAGCCTGGCCGCACCGGTGGAATGGCCCCGACCGGACGCTGTCGCCGTGTCGTACCGATTCAACGCGTCTGCATGGAAAGCAGCCTCCAAAAACTCGTGAAACAATTTGAGCGCGATCCAACGGTCGGATCTATAGATACGGACCTTTTGAGCCGCTACTCTGGCCGAGCCGGTTGAATGGCCCCGCCCGGATGCTGTTGCCGGGTCGTACCGATTCAACGCGTCTCGATGGAAAACAGCCTCCGTAAACTCGTGAAAAAATTTGAGCGCGATCCAATGGTCCGATCTATAGATACGGACCTTTTGAGCCGCTACTCTGGCCGAGCCGGTGGAATGGCGCCGACCGGACACTGTCGCCGTGTCGTACCGATTCAACGCGTCTCCATGGAAAACAGCCTCCGGAAACTCGTGAAAAAATTTGAGCGCGATCCAACGGTCAGATCTATAGATACGGACCTTTTGAGCCGCTAGCCTGGCCGCGCCAGTGGAATGGCCTCGACCGGACGCTGTCGCCGTGTCGTACCGATTCAACGCGTCTGCATGGAAAGCAACCTCCGAAAACTCGTGAAACAATTTGAGCGCGATCCAACGGTCGGATCTATAGATACGGACCTTTTGAGCCGCTAGCCTGGCCGCGCTGGTGGAATGGCCCCGACTGGACGCTGTCGCCGTGTCGTACCGATTCAACGCGTCTTGATGGAAAAAAGCCTCTGTAACGGCCCAGATTTTTCTACCTTCTTTTTCGCAATATATTGGAAAAATTTCAGGTAAATTTTTTTTTATATATATATATATATACAGGTTCCACCAAAATTTTGGCAGAGTCTCCCCTGTACCGGTAGGTCCCAAGTTATCGACATATACCCTTTTTACACTTATAAGAACTCAAAATTACGACCCAATCATCCTGGGCCTCAACCCAACTCATTCTCATAAACACAACACATCTTATTCAATAACATCATATAATGCAATTCAAATAAAAGATTCAATTTCAACTGTAAACATGCATGGTCAAAAAGGTACTAAGAGTTTCAACCATTAGATTAAAGACATACATTCAAATTTACGGATTTATATTACATCTCAAGTTTTAGGAGATAAGTCTTTTAATTTACAATTAATTTACATGGTCAAAAGCAAAAGATAACTAAACTAGTATTACCCTTGACGCAACCCTGGTGGACCTGATAATAGAAATTAACATGTACACATAAATATAAAATATAGTAACAAGCAATAACAATGGCAGACAATAATCTCTACGGCATTTCTTTTTATATATAAAATTAGGCATAAACCTCTTTTACAACATATATTTTCCGTTTATTACCAATACCCATCTAATATCCTATCTCATTTGCCAAGAATAATTCCATCTTAGAAATCTCAACACAACTCAACGGTTTGCGAACACCATCTCCTTATGAATCAATTTTCACTTGATACCAAGATATTCCTATCTTGATATCATTAGCTTATCTCATTCTCTTAGAATAATTAATCAATATTTTTTTTCCTTTTCTAAATCTGTTGCTAGAAGGTAATCGCTGAAACTAATAAATCTCATTAATATCATTAGTCTTCTAATATTGGGTGAACTAATCAATTTAAAATATACCAGCACCGATGAAACCTCTTCGATACTATTAGCAATCCAAACCTGGTAGCTAATCCATGCCATTTGATTCTCCCATTCATATCGAATCCCTTTCATTTTCTTATTAACCTCATATGCATTGTAACCACGGTTGCCAAGTATCATTTACACACAATCTTAGTTATCGACACCACGGTCACTAAGCATCCTTCACATAACTTTGGTCACCCTCATTACAGTGCCAAGTATCAATTTATGCCCTTAGCCACCATCATTATGATGTTAATGATGGTAATTAATTATCTATCAATTCTCCTCCAATCTCCAAATCATTGTGTCTACCCAATAACCACATTAATTAATTTACTCAAAATCTTAGTCATATATTAATTATTTTACTCATAACATATAGAATTTACTACTTCTAACTTCAATCAATTAATTCACATAATCTTTTCAAAACTTAACTATCTGGCTAACTCATCTCAATTGCCAATAATTCTGGTAATTTCATATAATTACCCATATAATTGGTTAACCTTCCTTGGTTACCAGTACATCTAGTAATTCCATACGAATTACCCAGCCTCCAGTTATACATTCAGTACATTGATTCATACAAAATACATTATGATTTAGAATGCATCTACATGATTCCTTGCAAAAGTAGGTTCTCGTGTATCGGGTTTCCTAGACATCTCGTTGGTGTGATGTCCCTGCAGTAGTACAAAACATTTAAGAGAATGCAAATACTTAAGAATACTAATAATGGTAACTAACGGTCTGGCAGTTAAATGAAGCAGTAACATTTACAATATCGTCATGTACTTGGTATAAACAGCTAGTAGTACATATAGATGCACCAATTTTATTTTATTTATTTTGCAATCAACCATAATCTTAAACCCGGCTATCCTCTTAAGGCATTATTTGCTGAGGTTAATCATTCACTCACCCCGATCATTCACTTCGGATGCCATTAGCCAAGCTAATCAATCGTTCATCCCGGTCATCCTTTCGGATGCCATTAGCCGAAGCTAATCAATCGTTCGTCCCGGCCATCCTTTCGGATGCCATTAGCCAAAGCTAATCAATCGTTCTTCCCGGCCATCCTTTCGGATGCCATTAGCCGAAGCTAATCAATCGTTCGTCCCGGCCATCCTTTCGGATGCCATTAGCCGAAGCTAATCAATCGTTCGTCCTGGTTAGCCGAAGCTAGTCATTCATTTGTCCTGGTCATCCATCTGGATGCCATTAGCCGAAGCTAATCAATCCTTCATCCCGGCCATCCATTCGGATGCCATTAGCCGAAGCTAATCAACCTTTAGTCAACATTTAAGTGTTCGACAATCTAATATCAGTTCTAACAATACGGTAATAATCATATTAAAGTATTTCAATATTCAACGTATGAAAAAAAGAAGAAGAAAGGTGCAAGTCACCTACCTAGAAGAGGTGCACGTGCTGCCATTCCATGCAATTGTCCAATCCCCACAGCTTTCCCTGTAGCACCAGGGATTCAATTTTTATCAACAATACAACCAACATCACATCTTCATTTAATTCTCATTCAACTAGTATTCTCAAACCAATCATAAGGAATTTTCTTTAAGATCTCATACTCTTACTCATTTTCATGTTTATATTCATTCTTATTATTTTGTTATCAAAACCATCACTCAACAGCAAATTCCAAGCAAAGATTAAAAATTGTCTGATTCCAATCAATTTCGCTTAACCAACCCAGAACACTATCTAGTGTCTTAATCCTAACTAGAGCTGTAAAAACTCAGTTTTGGGTGTGATGTATCTCTATGAAAGGCTAAAACATGGAGATACAACTTTTATGAAGAAACCAACTCCAAATTATTTTGTTTTAAGGCTCAAAATCAACAATCATAATAGCCCCTCCTTTATAGCTAAGATTTTGGGCAGCGAGGATTTTCATTTCTTGGGAATCCTTTTCAACTTCCAACTTATTTTTATTGCAAAAACAACATCATCCAAGGTCATTTGGCATCATTAAATCACAAATTCAAACCAATTCTAAAGCAAAACATTCAAACAATTTCCCTACCTTTACAATATAGCAAAGATTAGACCAAAAATAAGGAAACTCATTCCTTTTGGGATTTCTCCTAATATTATTATTAATACAACAAAATGATGAACTGTTCATTTTCTTTCACTCTCTCCTCGTGCGATTAAACATATGCGGCAAACCTTAACAATTAATATTCTTAGATCATTATCATAACAACAATTTCACCCTACTAGTTGGAATCCATGACAATCTTCATTAACTAATCAATTTGCCAAAAATACTTATGGCTAGTTTTAAATATGTTTTATGTTCCATATTTCTTTCATTTTAATTTCTTCATGGTTCCACCCCATTTATATCCACACAACCAACAAGTTAGCTTTGTATTCAATCAACATGTTCATATAGCGATATTCCTTACTATTCTTACATAGTAATCATACTTCACCTCATATAAAGAATACACAATTAATCTGTAATAATATTAATAACAAGAATATATTTTACCATTACATCTTCCATAAAACCTACACCCACACAATTCTAATTTCATCAAAACATGTATTTAATCAAGCTTGCTACATTTTGCCAAAACTAGTAATAGATTCAAAAGGCAATAAGTCATCAAATTCTGATTATTGCTCTAAACCCAACGGTCAGACCACATATCATAGAATTGTGCATACTATATCTCAACATCATAATGATCCAACGGTTAGATTTCCCTAGATCTGCATAAAACCGAGCTTACCTAAAACTGGACGAGCTACTGTTCAACATGCACGAAACCTTGCCGGAGGAGGAGTTTCCGATCTCCACCGTTCAGAATGCATTACACATCTAGGCTCACCACATATCCAAAACTGAGCATGATCCAACGGTTTAAAAGAGAGCAATCGGCCGGCGACCAAACTGCCCTGCTGGTGCATTTCCTTTTTGTTTTTCAGGAACGTTCCGACGAGGATTTATGTCACATGAAGTGTGTTCCTTCCAATCCCTCCGGTAAGTTAGTCGATAAGTGTAATAACAACAACATATCCAAACCTTAGCTTGATCCAACGGTGGAAGAGAGAGAAATCGGCCGGCGACCAAACTGCCCTGCAGGTGCATTTCCTTTTTGTTTTTCAGGAAAGTTCCGATGATGATTTCTGTCAAATGGGGTGTTTTCCTTTCAATCCCTCCGGTCAGTTCGTCGATATGTGTCCTGAGAACAACATATCCAAAACGTAGCTTGATCCAACGGTGGAAGAGAGAGCAATCGGCCGGCGACCAAACTGCCCTGCAGGTGCATTTCCTTTTTGTTTTTCAGGAAAGTTCCGATGATGATTTCTGTCAAATGGGGTGTTTGCCTTTCAATCCCTCCGGTCAGTTCGTAGATACATATCATAAGAACAACATATCCAAAACTGAGATGGATCCAACGGTGGAATCCTGAGATATGATCACCGGAGTATTATTGGTTTTACTCCAAAATCTGCAGCTCTCTCTCTCTATCCGTTTTTCTCTCTCTCTTTTTTTTTTCTTTTCTCTTTTTCTTTTTTTTTTAACTGGTGGCCTTTGCAGTTTTATAGGCACTTTTTTCATAATTACAATTTTATCCCTCGTTCATGACTTTATGTATTTTATTTTATTTTTCATGTAAACTATCTGGTTTATTTCTGCTTAAATCGTTAGTCTTTACCAAACTCCGATTGGGATGAGATATTCAACCAAGGTAGGAAAACATATTAATAGACTTCATGCAAAATTTCATCTCGATCCTATCATTAGATTGAGAATTCTGCTTCCTAATATAAACTTGTTCAGTTCATGACTTTTCATAAACAATCTAGATTTTTTCTTGTTCAATCTTCACAAACAAAAATCATATCAATTATCCTTCTAAACTTTTACGGTCATTTTATTATTTTGAAATGTATTCATTTTAGAATTTTCACCTTTATTTATTTATCGGCTTATTACCATTTCAAAATAACGTCACTGATTTTTAATCAGTGCTTGCACCTTCAGTTCTATCATTTTTCATTGCACTATCATTTATTATAATGCATTCTTTATTACCTCACTTATTTCCTAAAAATATTTTGTTATTTTTCTCATTATTTTATCCATCAAAACACGTTACTAGTTTCTATGTCCTTATGAATTCTAAACCAAAATTCATTTTGTAGAGGTCATCTCTTTCATTATATATCATTATTTATCTATTATTTCAAATCTTGGTTTTTCATCACTCATTGAAATATTACCACTGTCAGCCTTATGTTTACATGAGGGTTTACACATCTACATATTTAAATTATAAATTTCCAGGGTTTCACATTCTCCCCTCCTTAAAGAAATTTCGTCCTCGAAATTTAGGATTTCTACTTATATTTGCGAATATTATTTGGTACTTCTTTCCTTTTCTTTTTTCTCCTTTCTGTAACATGGATACAAGAATCGCGTCTTGGATTCTATATAGAAGTATAGGCAATTAAATTCGATAATCTATTAGCCGAACTCTTGTGTTTGTCTCGAGGAACCATTTCACCTTATTTCCCCGCTGTTGATGTATGTCATGCTTCCACTAGACACATGTTTTTTTTTTTTTATATACATCACTTTATTTCTCATAGATATGTAGTATTCCTATAATTACTTCCCAAATTTATAACTTAAATACGCCTCAAGCATCACATTTATCTTATCTAATGATTGTTCTTATTAGTCACATTATCAATGACATCTCCTTCCCAAACAAAAGTATAAGTAACATGTCAATTATCTTAAATATTGTCCACCCCACTAGTGAAGTATAATGCCAACCAACCAAGTCATCCACCATTCAGATGACCTAGTCTCAATTTCATAACTTTACCTTGTCATATTGTCAACTAAATATCCATTTACTTGTTAGTATTTGATACCGTGGCTAACTAATGTATTGAATATATTAAGCATCCATCATCCAAGTCCATTACGATTAACATGTAATTCTTGTTATTGTCGTAGCTTTCCAATTACATTTGTATATAACTATTGTTGTCGTCAATTGTCAAATATATATATATATATATATATATATATATATTCAATTTCATGTTGCACCCCTTACAGTTTAACAACTATGATTTATCTTAGCTATTTAGTATTCCAATATAGAAATCCTCATGGTTCCTATAATTTCATACCTTACTACTTGTTCATACCATCATATTTTCATGTCCTATTCTTATTTAGAGTCCACCAAGTCACACTCCGTATCCATAATTACTCAACTTTTGTGCATAAACACTCTTGATATTAAGTATTAATTCCTGAATCAACGTTCATTTACGTCTCATCATCAGTGCGTATTAGTTCCCTTCATTCCCTAAATTCTTCTCTTTTCTAGTTTCCTTATTAACTATGTATTTCCACAATCACATGTATATACATTGCACACTAGTGACCTCCTCACCTACTCTTATAGGTAGCTTGCCAAATTATTTATTTATTTATTATCTTGTATGACGGTACTTAGTGTCTTACCGTTAACCCATAACATTCCACAACAGGTATTACATCCATGTTCATGTTCTAACCATTTTCTCCTTTATGTCTACAAAGATAATCACGCTTACAATCCTT
Source organism: Populus davidiana x Populus alba var. pyramidalis (assembly GCA_027475595.1). Classification (NCBI taxonomy): domain Eukaryota; kingdom Viridiplantae; phylum Streptophyta; class Magnoliopsida; order Malpighiales; family Salicaceae; genus Populus; species Populus davidiana x Populus alba var. pyramidalis. Next base: position 21,017 of record JANKYH010000885.1, read on the forward strand.
AATTCATTCTTGATTTTGGGGTAGACTTCTCATAAGGTAATTTAATAATGCTTTTCATAACCAATTTTCAAGCCTTTACCTCATATCTACGATGCAAATAATAAACTTGTAGTATTGTTCATTTTGTTATGTACCAAACTAGTTTTCCTTTGAATGTCAAGATAACGTGTTGTCAATTAAGGCAAGTGCCTAATATGCAGGGTCTTGCTATCGTCTTGACATAAATATTTATTAAGACATTAATCACAAAACAATCCCATCTCTATCCGTACGCTATGTCAAAAGTTTTTTTTTTTTTTTTTTTTTTTTTAATCAATAGCGCTTACACCAACATATTATTATGCCTAAACAATCATATATTCACTTTAATATTAATTCATATATGATTTCATCACCTCCATTCATATTTCATCAAGACAGCAAACACCTTTGTTACATTATCATTTTACTCATATTTCAAATTTATTTTGTTCATGAATCCCTTATTATGATCTAACGTATTATCAGACAATGGTTTCACATCTATTATTTGCTACCGATACCACAATCACAAGGTAATAGCTTGTTTCCCTAGTTACCGACTTTTTGCCAACCTAGTATCACTTTCCTTAATTACCACACTTGTGGTAATCCAAGTACACACACACACACACATATCTAGTTCATTCAATATCAAGATACATGATTCAATGTACTTTTCATGCTTACAAAGTCTACTGAATCACAACCAGGCTCTGATACCAACTGTAACGGCCCAGATTTTTCTACCTTCTTTTTCGCAATTTATTGGAAAAATTTCAGGTAAATTTTTTTTTATATATATATATATACAGGTTCCACCAAAATTTTGGCAGAGTCTCCCCTGTACCGGTAGGTCCCAAGTTATCGACATATACCCTTTTACACTTATAAGAACTCAAAATTACGACCCAATCATCCTGGGCCTCAACCCAACTCATTCTCATAAACACAACACATCTTATTCAATAACATCATATAATGCAATTCAAATAAAAGATTCAATTTCAACTGTAAACATGCATGGTCAAAAAGGTACTAAGAGTTTCAACCATTAGATTAAAGACATACATTCAAATTTACGGATTTATATTACATCTCAAGTTTTAGGAGATAAGTCTTTTAATTTACAATTAATTTACATGGTCAAAAGCAAAAGATAACTAAACTAGTATTACCCTTGACGCAACCCTGGTGGACCTGATAATAGAAATTAACATGTACACATAAATATAAAATATAGTAACAAGCAATAACAATGGCAGACAATAATCTCTACGGCATTTCTTTTTATATATAAAATTAGGCATAAACCTCTTTTACAACATATATTTTCCGTTTATTACCAATACCCATCTAATATCCTATCTCATTTGCCAAGAATAATTCCATCTTAGAAATCTCAACACAACTCAACGGTTTGCGAACACCATCTCCTTATGAATCAATTTTCACTTGATACCAAGATATTCCTATCTTGATATCATTAGCTTATCTCATTCTTTTAGAATAATTAATCAATATTTTTTTTTCCTTTTCTAAATCTGTTGCTAGAAGGTAATCGCTGAAACTAATAAATCTCATTAATATCATTAGTCTTCTAATATTGGGTGAACTAATCAATTTAAAATATACCAGCACCGATGAAACCTCTTCGATACTATTAGCAATCCAAACCTGGTAGCTAATCCATGCCATTTGATTCTCCCATTCATATCGAATCCCTTTCATTTTCTTATTAACCTCATATGCATTGTAACCACGGTTGCCAAGTATCATTTACACACAATCTTAGTTATCGACACCACGGTCACTAAGCATCCTTCACATAACTTTGGTCACCCTCATTACAGTGCCAAGTATCAATTTATGCCCTTAGCCACCATCATTATGATGTTAATGATGGTAATTAATTATCTATCAATTCTCCTCCAATCTCCAAATCATTGTGTCTACCCAATAACCACATTAATTAATTTACTCAAAATCTTAGTCATATATTAATTATTTTACTCATAACATATAGAATTTACTACTTCTAACTTCAATCAATTAATTCACATAATCTTTTCAAAACTTAACTATCTGGCTAACTCATCTCAATTGCCAATAATTCTGGTAATTTCATATAATTACCCATATAATTGGTTAACCTTCCTTGGTTACCAGTACATCTAGTAATTCCATACGAATTACCCAGCCTCCAGTTATACATTCAGTACATTGATTCATACAAAATACATTATGATTTAGAATGCATCTACATGATTCCTTGCAAAAGTAGGTTCTCGTGTATCGGGTTTCCTAGACATCTCGTTGGTGTGATGTCCCTGCAGTAGTACAAAACATTTAAGAGAATGCAAATACTTAAGAATACTAATAATGGTAACTAACGGTCTGGCAGTTAAATGAAGCAGTAACATTTACAATATCGTCATGTACTTGGTATAAACAGCTAGTAGTACATATAGATGCACCAATTTTATTTTATTTATTTTGCAATCAACCATAATCTTAAACCCGGCTATCCTCTTAAGGCATTATTTGCTGAGGTTAATCATTCACTCACCCCGATCATTCACTTCGGATGCCATTAGCCAAGCTAATCAATCGTTCATCCCGGTCATCCTTTCGGATGCCATTAGCCGAAGCTAATCAATCGTTCGTCCCGGCCATCCTTTCGGATGCCATTAGCCAAAGCTAATCAATCGTTCTTCCCGGCCATCCTTTCGGATGCCATTAGCCGAAGCTAATCAATCGTTCGTCCCGGCCATCCTTTCGGATGCCATTAGCCGAAGCTAATCAATCGTTCGTCCTGGTTAGTCGAAGCTAGTCATTCATTTGTCCTGGTCATCCATCTGGATGTCATTAGCCGAAGCTAATCAATCCTTCATCCCGGCCATCCATTCGGATGCCATTAGCCGAAGCTAATCAACCTTTAGTCAACATTTAAGTGTTCGACAATCTAATATCAGTTCTAACAATACGGTAATAATCATATTAAAGTATTTCAATATTCAACGTATGAAAAAAAAAAAAAAAAGGTGCAAGTCACCTACCTAGAAGAGGTGCACGTGCTGTCATTCCATGCAATTGTCCAATCCCCACAGCTTTCCCTGTAGCACCAGGGATTCAATTTTTATCAACAATACAACCAACATCACATCTTCATTTAATTCTCATTCAACTAGTATTCTCAAACCAATCATAAGGAATTTTCTTTAAGATCTCATACTCTTACTCATTTTCATGTTTATATTCATTCTTATTATTTTGTTATCAAAACCATCACTCAACAGCAAATTCCAAGCAAAGATTAAAAATTGTCTGATTCCAATCAATTTCGCTTAACCAACCCAGAACACTATCTAGTGTCTTAATCCTAACTAGAGCTGTAAAAACTCAGTTTTGGGTGTGATGTATCTCTATGAAAGGCTAAAACATGGAGATACAACTTTTATGAAGAAACCAACTCCAAATTATTTTGTTTTAAGGCTCAAAATCAACAATCATAATAGCCCCTCCTTTATAGCTAAGATTTTGGGCAGCGAGGATTTTCATTTCTTGGGAATCCTTTTCAACTTCCAACTTATTTTTATTGCAAAAACAACATCATCCAAGGTCATTTGGCATCATTAAATCACAAATTCAAACCAATTCTAAAGCAAAACATTCAAACAATTTCCCTACCTTTACAATATAGCAAAGATTAGACCAAAAATAAGGAAACTCATTCCTTTTGGGATTTCTCCTAATATTATTATTAATACAACAAAATGATGAACTGTTCATTTTCTTTCACTCTCTCCTCGTGCGATTAAACATATGCGGCAAACCTTAACAATTAATATTCTTAGATCATTATCATAACAACAATTTCACCCTACTAGTTGGAATCCATGACAATCTTCATTAACTAATCAATTTGCCAAAAATACTTATGGCTAGTTTTAAATATGTTTTATGTTCCATATTTCTTTCATTTTAATTTCTTCATGGTTCCACCCCATTTATATCCACACAACCAACAAGTTAGCTTTGTATTCAATCAACATGTTCATATAGCGATATTCCTTACTATTCTTACATAGTAATCATACTTCACCTCATATAAAGAATACACAATTAATCTGTAATAATATTAATAACAAGAATATATTTTACCATTACATCTTCCATAAAACCTACACCCACACAATTCTAATTTCATCAAAACATGTATTTAATCAAGCTTGCTACATTTTGCCAAAACTAGTAATAGATTCAAAAGGCAATAAGTCATCAAATTCTGATTATTGCTCTAAACCCAACGGTCAGACCACATATCATAGAATTGTGCATACTATATCTCAACATCATAATGATCCAACGGTTAGATTTCCCTAGATCTGCATAAAACCGAGCTTACCTAAAACTGGACGAGCTACTGTTCAACATGCACGAAACCTTGCCGGAGGAGGAGTTTCCGATCTCCACCGTTCAGAATGCATTACACATCTAGGCGCACCACATATCCAAAACTGAGCATGATCCAACGGTTTAAAAGAGAGCAATCGGCCGGCGACCAAACTGCCTTGCTGGTGCATTTCCTTTTTGTTTTTCAGGACCGTTCCGACGAGGATTTCTGTCACATGAAGTGTGTTCCTTCCAATCCCTCCGGTAAGTTAGTCGATAAGTGTAATAACACCAACATATCCAAACCTTAGCTTGATCCAACGGTGGAAGAGAGAGAAATCGGCCGGCGACCAAACTGCCCTGCAGGTGCATTTCCTTTTTGTTTTTTCAGGAAAGTTCCGATGATGATTTTTGTCAAATGGGGTGTTTTGCTTTCAATCCCTCCGGTCAGTTCGTCGATATGTGTCTTGAGAACAACATATCCAAAACGTAGCTTGATCCAACGGTGTAAGAGAGAGAAATCGGCCGGCGACCAAACTGCCCTGCAGGTGCATTTCCTTTTTGTTTTTCAGGAAAGTTCCGATGATGATTTCTGTCAAATGGGGTGTTTGCCTTTCAATCCCTCCGGTCAGTTCGTAGATACATGTCATAAGAACAACATATCCAAAACTGAGATGGATCCAACGGTGGAATCCTGAGATATGATCACCGGAGTATTATTGGTTTTACTCCAAAATCTGCAGCTCTCTCTCTCTATCCGTTTTTCTCTCTCTCTTTATTTTTTCTTTTCTCTTTTTCTTTTTTTTTAACTGGTGGCCTTTGCAGTTTTATAGGCACTTTTTTCATAATTACAATTTTATCCCTCGTTCATGACTTTATGTATTTTATTTTATTTTTCATGTAAACTATCTGGTTTATTTCTGCTTAAATCGTTAGTCTTTACCAAACTCCGATTGGGATGAGATATTCAACCAAGGTAGGAAAACATATTAATAGACTTCATGCAAAATTTCATCTCGATCCTATCATTAGATTGAGAATTCTGCTTCCTAATATAAACTTGTTCAGTTCATGACTTTTCATAAACAATCTAGATTTTTTTCTTGTTCAATCTTCACAAACAAAAATCATATCAATTATCCTTCTAAACTTTTACGGTCATTTTATTATTTTGAAATGTATTCATTTTAGAATTTTCACCTTTATTTATTTATCGGCTTATTACCATTTCAAAATAACGTCACTGATTTTTAATCAGTGCTTGCACCTTCAGTTCTATCATTTTTCATTGCACTATCATTTATTATAATGCATTCTTTATTACCTCACTTATTTCCTAAAAATATTTTGTTATTTTTCTCATTATTTTATCCATCAAAACACGTTACTAGTTTCTATGTCCTTATGAATTCTAAACCAAAATTCATTTTGTAGAGGTCATCTCTTTCATTATATATCATTATTTATCTATTATTTCAAATCTTGGTTTTTCATCACTCATTGAAATATTACCACTGTCAGCCTTATGTTTACATGAGGGTTTACACATCTACATATTTAAATTATAAATTTCCAGGGTTTCACATTCTCCCCTCCTTAAAGAAATTTCGTCCTCGAAATTTAGGATTTCTACTTATATTTGCGAATATTATTTGGTACTTCTTTCCTTTTCTTTTTTCTCCTTTCTGTAACATGGATACAAGAATCGCGTCTTGGATTCTATATAGAAGTATAGGCAATTAAATTCGATAATCTATTAGCCGAACTCTTGTGTTTGTCTCGAGGAACCATTTCACCTTATTTCCCCGCTGTTGATGTATGTCATGCTTCCACTAGACACATGTTTTTTTTTTTTATATACATCACTTTATTTCTCATAGATATGTAGTATTCCTATAATTACTTCCCAAATTTATAACTTAAATACGCCTCAAGCATCACATTTATCTTATCTAATGATTGTTCTTATTAGTCACATTATCAATGACATCTCCTTCCCAAACAAAAGTATAAGTAACATGTCAATTATCTTAAATATTGTCCACCCCACTAGTGAAGTATAATGCCAACCAACCAAGTCATCCACCATTCAGATGACCTAGTCTCAATTTCATAACTTTACCTTGTCATATTGTCAACTAAATATCCATTTACTTGTTAGTATTTGATACCGTGGCTAACTAATGTATTGAATATATTAAGCATCCATCATCCAAGTCCATTACGATTAACATGTAATTCTTGTTATTGTCGTAGCTTTCCAATTACATTTGTATATAACTATTGTTGTCGTCAATTGTCAAATATATATATATATATATATATATATATATATATATATATTCAATTTCATGTTGCACCCCTTACAGTTTAACAACTATGATTTATCTTAGCTATTTAGTATTCCAATATAGAAATCCTCATGGTTCCTATAATTTCATACCTTACTACTTGTTCATACCATCATATTTTCATGTCCTATTCTTATTTAGAGTCCACCAAGTCACACTCCGTATCCATAATTACTCAACTTTTGTGCATAAACACTCTTGATATTAAGTATTAATTCCTGAATCAACGTTCATTTACGTCTCATCATCAGTGCGTATTAGTTCCCTTCATTCCCTAAATTCTTCTCTTTTCTAGTTTCCTTATTAACTATGTATTTCCACAATCACATGTATATACATTGCACACTAGTGACCTCCTCACCTACTCTTATAGGTAGCTTGCCAAATTATTTATTTATTTATTATCTTGTATGACGGTACTTAGTGTCTTACCGTTAACCCATAACATTCCACAACAGGTATTACATCCATGTTCATGTTCTAACCATTTTCTCCTTTATGTCTACAAAGATAATCACGCTTACAATCCTTAATTCATTCTTGATTTTGGGGTAGACTTCTCATAAGGTAATTTAATAATGCTTTTCATAACCAATTTTCAAGCCTTTACCTCATATCTACGATGCAAATAATAAACTTGTAGTATTGTTCATTTTGTTATGTACCAAACTAGTTTTCCTTTGAATGTCAAGATAACGTGTTGTCAATTAAGGCAAGTGCCTAATATGCAGGGTCTTGCTATCGTCTTGACATAAATATTTATTAAGACATTAATCACAAAACAATCCCATCTCTATCCGTACGCTATGTCAAAAGTTTTTTTTTTTTTTTTTTTTTTTTTAATCAATAGCGCTTACACCAACATATTATTATGCCTAAACAATCATATATTCACTTTAATATTAATTCATATATGATTTCATCACCTCCATTCATATTTCATCAAGACAGCAAACACCTTTGTTACATTATCATTTTACTCATATTTCAAATTTATTTTGTTCATGAATCCCTTATTATGATCTAACGTATTATCAGACAATGGTTTCACATCTATTATTTGCTACCGATACCACAATCACAAGGTAATAGCTTGTTTCCCTAGTTACCGACTTTTTGCCAACCTAGTATCACTTTCCTTAATTACCACACTTGTGGTAATCCAAGTACACACACACACACACATATCTAGTTCATTCAATATCAAGATACATGATTCAATGTACTTTTCATGCTTACAAAGTCTACTGAATCACAACCAGGCTCTGATACCAACTGTAACGGCCCAGATTTTTCTACCTTCTTTTTCGCAATTTATTGGAAAAATTTCAGGTAAATTTTTTTTTATATATATATATATATACAGGTTCCACCAAAATTTTGGCAGAGTCTCCCCTGTACCGGTAGGTCCCAAGTTATCGACATATACCCTTTTTACACTTATAAGAACTCAAAATTACGACCCAATCATCCTGGGCCTCAACCCAACTCATTCTCATAAACACAACACATCTTATTCAATAACATCATATAATGCAATTCAAATAAAAGATTCAATTTCAACTGTAAACATGCATGGTCAAAAAGGTACTAAGAGTTTCAACCATTAGATTAAAGACATACATTCAAATTTACGGATTTATATTACATCTCAAGTTTTAGGAGATAAGTCTTTTAATTTACAATTAATTTACATGGTCAAAAGCAAAAGATAACTAAACTAGTATTACCCTTGACGCAACCCTGGTGGACCTGATAATAGAAATTAACATGTACACATAAATATAAAATATAGTAACAAGCAATAACAATGGCAGACAATAATCTCTACGGCATTTCTTTTTATATATAAAATTAGGCATAAACCTCTTTTACAACATATATTTTCCGTTTATTACCAATACCCATCTAATATCCTATCTCATTTGCCAAGAATAATTCCATCTTAGAAATCTCAACACAACTCAACGGTTTGCGAACACCATCTCCTTATGAATCAATTTTCACTTGATACCAAGATATTCCTATCTTGATATCATTAGCTTATCTCATTCTTTTAGAATAATTAATCAATATTTTTTTTTCCTTTTCTAAATCTGTTGCTAGAAGGTAATCGCTGAAACTAATAAATCTCATTAATATCATTAGTCTTCTAATATTGGGTGAACTAATCAATTTAAAATATACCAGCACCGATGAAACCTCTTCGATACTATTAGCAATCCAAACCTGGTAGCTAATCCATGCCATTTGATTCTCCCATTCATATCGAATCCCTTTCATTTTCTTATTAACCTCATATGCATTGTAACCACGGTTGCCAAGTATCATTTACACACAATCTTAGTTATCGACACCACGGTCACTAAGCATCCTTCACATAACTTTGGTCACCCTCATTACAGTGCCAAGTATCAATTTATGCCCTTAGCCACCATCATTATGATGTTAATGATGGTAATTAATTATCTATCAATTCTCCTCCAATCTCCAAATCATTGTGTCTACCCAATAACCACATTAATTAATTTACTCAAAATCTTAGTCATATATTAATTATTTTACTCATAACATATAGAATTTACTACTTCTAACTTCAATCAATTAATTCACATAATCTTTTCAAAACTTAACTATCTGGCTAACTCATCTCAATTGCCAATAATTCTGGTAATTTCATATAATTACCCATATAATTGGTTAACCTTCCTTGGTTACCAGTACATCTAGTAATTCCATACGAATTACCCAGCCTCCAGTTATACATTCAGTACATTGATTCATACAAAATACATTATGATTTAGAATGCATCTACATGATTCCTTGCAAAAGTAGGTTCTCGTGTATCGGGTTTCCTAGACATCTCGTTGGTGTGATGTCCCTGCAGTAGTACAAAACATTTAAGAGAATGCAAATACTTAAGAATACTAATAATGGTAACTAACGGTCTGGCAGTTAAATGAAGCAGTAACATTTACAATATCGTCATGTACTTGGTATAAACAGCTAGTAGTACATATAGATGCAGCAATTTTATTTTATTTATTTTGCAATCAACCATAATCTTAAACCCGGCTATCCTCTTAAGGCATTATTTGCTGAGGTTAATCATTCACTCACCCCGATCATTCACTTCGGATGCCATTAGCCAAGCTAATCAATCGTTCATCCCGGTCATCCTTTCGGATGCCATTAGCCGAAGCTAATCAATCGTTCGTCCCGGCCATCCTTTCGGATGCCATTAGCCAAAGCTAATCAATCGTTCTTCCCGGCCATCCTTTCGGATGCCATTAGCCGAAGCTAATCAATCGTTCGTCCCGGCCATCCTTTCGGATGCCATTAGCCGAAGCTAATCAATCGTTCGTCCTGGTTAGCCGAAGCTAGTCATTCATTTGTCCTGGTCATCCATCTGGATGCCATTAGCCGAAGCTAATCAATCCTTCATCCCGGCCATCCATTCGGATGCCATTAGCCGAAGCTAATCAACCTTTAGTCAACATTTAAGTGTTCGACAATCTAATATCAGTTCTAACAATACGGTAATAATCATATTAAAGTATTTCAATATTCAACGTATGAAAAAAAGAAGAAGAAAGGTGCAAGTCACCTACCTAGAAGAGGTGCACGTGCTGCCATTCCATGCAATTGTCCAATCCCCACAGCTTTCCCTGTAGCACCAGGGATTCAATTTTTATCAACAATACAACCAACATCACATCTTCATTTAATTCTCATTCAACTAGTATTCTCAAACCAATCATAAGGAATTTTCTTTAAGATCTCATACTCTTACTCATTTTCATGTTTATATTCATTCTTATTATTTTGTTATCAAAACCATCACTCAACAGCAAATTCCAAGCAAAGATTAAAAATTGTCTGATTCCAATCAATTTCGCTTAACCAACCCAGAACACTATCTAGTGTCTTAATCCTAACTAGAGCTGTAAAAACTCAGTTTTGGGTGTGATGTATCTCTATGAAAGGCTAAAACATGGAGATACAACTTTTATGAAGAAACCAACTCCAAATTATTTTGTTTTAAGGCTCAAAATCAACAATCATAATAGCCCCTCCTTTATAGCTAAGATTTTGGGCAGCGAGGATTTTCATTTCTTGGGAATCCTTTTCAACTTCCAACTTATTTTTATTGCAAAAACAACATCATCCAAGGTCATTTGGCATCATTAAATCACAAATTCAAACCAATTCTAAAGCAAACATTCAAACAATTTCCCTACCTTTACAATATAGCAAAGATTAGACCAAAAATAAGGAAACTCATTCCTTTTGGGATTTCTCCTAATATTATTATTAATACAACAAAATGATGAACTGTTCATTTTCTTTCACTCTCTCCTCGTGCGATTAAACATATGCGGCAAACCTTAACAATTAATATTCTTAGATCATTATCATAACAACAATTTCACCCTACTAGTTGGAATCCATGACAATCTTCATTAACTAATCAATTTGCCAAAAATACTTATGGCTAGTTTTAAATATGTTTTATGTTCCATATTTCTTTCATTTTAATTTCTTCATGGTTCCACCCCATTTATATCCACACAACCAACAAGTTAGCTTTGTATTCAATCAACATGTTCATATAGCGATATTCCTTACTATTCTTACATAGTAATCATACTTCACCTCATATAAAGAATACACAATTAATCTGTAATAATATTAATAACAAGAATATATTTTACCATTACATCTTCCATAAAACCTACACCCACACAATTCTAATTTCATCAAAACATGTATTTAATCAAGCTTGCTACATTTTGCCAAAACTAGTAATAGATTCAAAAGGCAATAAGTCATCAAATTCTGATTATTGCTCTAAACCCAACGGTCAGACCACATATCATAGAATTGTGCATACTATATCTCAACATCATAATGATCCAACGGTTAGATTTCCCTAGATCTGCATAAAACCGAGCTTACCTAAAACTGGACGAGCTACTGTTCAACATGCACGAAACCTTGCCGGAGGAGGAGTTTCCGATCTCCACCGTTCAGAATGCATTACACATCTAGGCGCACCACATATCCAAAACTGAGCATGATCCAACGGTTTAAAAGAGAGCAATCGGCCGGCGACCAAACTGCCTTGCTGGTGCATTTCCTTTTTGTTTTTCAGGACCGTTCCGACGAGGATTTCTGTCACATGAAGTGTGTTCCTTCCAATCCCTCCGGTAAGTTAGTCGATAAGTGTAATAACACCAACATATCCAAACCTTAGCTTGATCCAACGGTGGAAGAGAGAGAAATCGGCCGGCGACCAAACTGCCCTGCAGGTGCATTTCCTTTTTGTTTTTTCAGGAAAGTTCCGATGATGATTTTTGTCAAATGGGGTGTTTTGCTTTCAATCCCTCCGGTCAGTTCGTCGATATGTGTCTTGAGAACAACATATCCAAAACGTAGCTTGATCCAACGGTGTAAGAGAGAGAAATCGGCCGGCGACCAAACTGCCCTGCAGGTGCATTTCCTTTTTGTTTTTCAGGAAAGTTCCGATGATGATTTCTGTCAAATGGGGTGTTTGCCTTTCAATCCCTCCGGTCAGTTCGTAGATACATGTCATAAGAACAACATATCCAAAACTGAGATGGATCCAACGGTGGAATCCTGAGATATGATCACCGGAGTATTATTGGTTTTACTCCAAAATCTGCAGCTCTCTCTCTCTATCCGTTTTTCTCTCTCTCTTTATTTTTTCTTTTCTCTTTTTCTTTTTTTTTAACTGGTGGCCTTTGCAGTTTTATAGGCACTTTTTTCATAATTACAATTTTATCCCTCGTTCATGACTTTATGTATTTTATTTTATTTTTCATGTAAACTATCTGGTTTATTTCTGCTTAAATCGTTAGTCTTTACCAAACTCCGATTGGGATGAGATATTCAACCAAGGTAGGAAAACATATTAATAGACTTCATGCAAAATTTCATCTCGATCCTATCATTAGATTGAGAATTCTGCTTCCTAATATAAACTTGTTCAGTTCATGACTTTTCATAAACAATCTAGATTTTTTTCTTGTTCAATCTTCACAAACAAAAATCATATCAATTATCCTTCTAAACTTTTACGGTCATTTTATTATTTTGAAATGTATTCATTTTAGAATTTTCACCTTTATTTATTTATCGGCTTATTACCATTTCAAAATAACGTCACTGATTTTTAATCAGTGCTTGCACCTTCAGTTCTATCATTTTTCATTGCACTATCATTTATTATAATGCATTCTTTATTACCTCACTTATTTCCTAAAAATATTTTGTTATTTTTCTCATTATTTTATCCATCAAAACACGTTACTAGTTTCTATGTCCTTATGAATTCTAAACCAAAATTCATTTTGTAGAGGTCATCTCTTTCATTATATATCATTATTTATCTATTATTTCAAATCTTGGTTTTTCATCACTCATTGAAATATTACCACTGTCAGCCTTATGTTTACATGAGGGTTTACACATCTACATATTTAAATTATAAATTTCCAGGGTTTCACAGCCTCGGCCAACTCGTGAAAAAATTTGAGCGCGATCCAATGGTCCGATCTATAGATACAGACCTTTTGAGCAGCTACTCTGGCCGAGCCGGTGGAATGGCGCTGACCGGACGCTGTCACCGTGTCGTACCGATTCAACGCATCTCCATGGAAAACAGCCTCCGAAAACTCGTGAAAAAATTTGAGCTCGATACAACGGTCCGATCTATAGATACGGAACTCGTGAGCCGCTACTCTAGCCGAGCTGGTGGAATGGCCCTGCCCGGACGCTGTCGCCGGGTCGTACCGATTCAACGCGTCTCCATGGAAAAGAGCCTCCGGAAACTCGTGAAAAAATTTGAGCGCGATACAACGGTCCGATCTATAGATACGGAACTTGTGAGCCGCTAGTCTAGGCGAGCCGGTGGAATGGCCCCGCCCGAACGCTGTCGCAGGGTCGTACCGATTCAACGCGTCTCCAAGGAAAATAGCCTCCGGAAACTCGTGAAAAAATTTGAGCGCGATCCAACGGTCGGATCTATAGATACGGACCTTTTGAGCCACTAGCCTACCCGCGCCGGTGGAATGGCCCCGACCGGACGTTGTCGCCATGTCGTACCGATTCAACGCGTCTCCATGGAAAACAGCCTCCGGAAACTCGTGAAAAAATTTGAGCGCGATCCAACGGTCGGATCTATAGATTCGGACCATTTGAGCCGCTAGCCTGGCCGCACCGGTGGAATGGCCCCGACCGGACGCTGTCGCCGTGTCGTACCGATTTAACGCGTTTGCATGGAAAGCAGCCTCCGAAAACTCGTGAAACAATTTGAGCGCGATCCAACGGTCGGATCTATAGATACGGACCTTTTGAGCCGCTACTCTGGCCGAGCCGGTGGAATGGCCCCGCCCGGATGCTGTCGCCGGGTCGTACCGATTCATCGCGTCTCGATGGAAAACAGCCTCCGCAAACTCGTGAAAAAATTTGAGCGCGATCCAATGGTCCGATCTATAGATACGGACCTTTTGAGCCGCTACTCTGGCCGAGCCGGTGGAATGGCGCGGACCGGACACTGTCGCCGTGTCGTACCGATTCAACGCGTCTCCATGGAAAACAGCCTCCGGAAACTCGTGAAAAAATTTGAGCGCGATCCAACGGTCGGATCTATAGATACGGACCTTTTGAGCCGCTAGCCTGGCCGCGCCGGTGGAATGGCCCCGACCGGACATTGTCGCCATGTTGTACCGATTCAACGCGTCTCCATGGAAAACAGCCTCCGGAAACTCGTGAAAAAATTTGAGCGCGATCCAACGGTCAGATCTATAGATACGGACCTTTTGAGCCGCTAGCCTGGCCGCGCCGGTGGAATGGCCCCGACCGGACGCTGTCGCCGTGTCGTCCTGATTCAACGCGTCTGCATGAAAAACAGCCTCCGCAAACTCGTGAAAAAATTTGAGTGCGATCCAACAGTCCGATCTATAGATACGAAACTTGTGAGCCGCTACTCTGGGCGAGCCGGTGGAATGGCCCCGCCCGGACGTTGTCGCCGGGTCGTCCCGATTCAACGCGTCTCCATGGAAAATAGCCTCCGGAAACTCGTGAAAACATTTGAGCGCGATCAACGGTCGGATCTATAGATACGGACCTTTTGAGCCGCTAGCCTGGCCGCGCCGGTGGATTGGCCCCGACCGGACGTTGTCGCCATGTCGTACCGATTCAACGCGTCTCCATGGAAAACAGCCTCCGGAAACTCGTGAAAAATTTGAGCGCGATCCAACGGTCGGATCTATAGATTCGGACCATTTGAGCCGCTAGCCTGGCCGCGCCGGTGGAATGGCCCCGACCGGACGCTGTCGCCGTGTCGTACCGATTCAACGCGTCTGCATGGAAAGCAGCCTCCGAAAACTCGTGAAACAATTTGAGCGCGATCCAACGGTCGGATCTATTGATACGGACCTTTTGAGCCGCTACTCTAGCCGAGCCTGTGGAATGGCCCCGCCCGGATTCTGTCGCCGGGTCGTACCGATTCAACGCGTCTCCATGGAAAACAGCCTCCGCAAACTCGTGAAAAAATTTGAGCGCGATCCAACGGTCGGATCTATAGATTCGGACCATTTGAGCCGCTACTCTGGTCGAGCCGGTGGAATGGCGCCGACTGGACGCTGTCGCAGTGTCGTACCGATTCAACGCGTCTCGATGCAAAACAACCTCGGCATACTCGTGAAAAAATTTGAGCGCGATCCAATGGTCCGATCTATAGATACAGACCTTTTGAGCAGCTACTCTGGCCGAGCCGGTGGAATGGCGCGGACCGGACGCTGTCGCCGTGTCGTACCGATTCAACGCGTCTCCATGGAAAACAGCCTCCGGAAACTCGTGAAAAAATTTGAGCGCGATCCAACGGTCGGATCTATAGATACGGACCTTTTGAGCCGCTAGCCTGGCCGCGCCGGTGGAATGGCCCCGACCGGACATTGTCGCCATGTTGTACCGATTCAACGCGTCTCCATGGAAAACAGCCTCCGGAAACTCGTGAAAAAATTTGAGCGCGATCCAACGGTCAGATCTATAGATACGGACCTTTTGAGCCGCTAGCCTGGCCGCGCCGGTGGAATGGCCCCGACCGGACGCTGTCGCCGTGTCGTCCTGATTCAACGCGTCTGCATGAAAAACAGCCTCCGCAAACTCGTGAAAAAATTTGAGTGCGATCCAACAGTCCGATCTATAGATACGGAACTTGTGAGCCGCTACTCTGGCCGAGCCGGTGGAATGGCCCCGCCCGGACGTTGTCGCCGGTCGTCCCGATTCAACGTGTCTCCATGGAAAATAGCCTCCGGAAACTCGTGAAAAAATTTGAGCGCGATCCAACTGTCAGATCTATAGATAAGGACCTTTTGAGCCGCTAGCCTGGCCGCGCCGGTGGAATGGCCTCGACCGGACGCTGTCGCCGTGTCGTACGATTCAACGCGTCTGCATGGAAAGCAGCCTCCGAAAACTCGTGAAACAATTTGAGCGCGATCCAACGGTCGGATCTATAGATACGGACCTTTTGAGCCGCTAGCCTGGCCGCGCTGGTGGAATAGCCCCGACTGGACGCTGTCGCCGTGTCGTACCGATTCAACGCGTCTCGATGGAAAACAGCCTCGGCAAACTCGTGAAAAATTTGAGCGCGATCCAATGGTCCGATTTATAGATACAGACCTTTTGAGCAGCTACTCTGGCCGAGCCGGTGGAATGGCGCTGACCGGACGCTGTCGCCGTGTCGTACCGATTCAACGCATCTCCATGGAAAACAGCCTCCGGAAACTCGTGAAAAAATTTGAGCGCGATACAACGGTCCGATCTATAGATACGGAACTCGTGAGCCGCTACTCTAGCCGAGCTGGTGGAATGGCCCTGCCCGGACGCGGTCGCCGGGTCGTACCGATTCAACGCGTCTCCATGGAAAAGAGCCTCCGGAAACTCGTGAAAAAATTTGAGCGCGATATAACGGTCCGATCTATAGATACGGAACTTGTGAGCTGCTACTCTAGGCGAGCCGGTGGAATGGCCCCGCCCGAACGCTGTCGCAGGGTCGTACCGATTCAACGCGTCTCCAAGGAAAATAGCCTCCGGAAACTCGTGAAAAATTTGAGCGCGATCCAACGGTCGGATCTATAGATACGGACCTTTTGAGCCACTAGCCTACCCGCGCCGGTGGAATGGCCCCGACCGGACGTTGTCGCCATGTCGTACCGATTCAACGCGTCTCCATGGAAAACAGCCTCCGGAAACTCGTGAAAAAATTTGAGCGCGATCCAACGGTCGGATCTATAGATTCGGACCATTTGAGCCGCTAGCCTGGCCGCACCGGTGGAATGGCCCCGACCGGACGCTGTCGCCGTGTCGTACCGATTCAACGCGTCTGCATGGAAAGCAGCCTCCGAAAACTCGTGAAACAATTTGAGCGCGATCCAACGGTCGGATCTATAGATACGGACCTTTTGAGCCGCTACTCTGGCCGAGCCGGTGGAATGGCCCCGCCCGGATGCTGTTGCCGGGTCGTACCGATTCAACGCGTCTCCATGGAAAACAGCCTCCGTAAACTCGTGAAAAAATTTAAGCGCGATCCAATGGTCCGATCTATAGATACGGACCTTTTGAGCCGCTACTCTGGCCGAGCCGGTGGAATGGCGCCGACCGGACACTGTCGCCGTGTCGTACCGATTCAACGCGTCTCCATGGAAAACAGCCTCCGGAAACTCGTGAAAAAATTTGAGCGCGATCCAACGGTCAGATCTATAGATACAGACCTTTTGAGCCGCTAGCCTGGCCGCGCCAGTGGAATGGCCTCGACCGGACGCTGTCGCCGTGTCGTACCGATTCAACGCGTCTGCATGGAAAGCAACCTCCGAAAACTCGTGAAACAATTTGAGCACGATCCAACGGTCGGATCTATAGATACGGACCTTTTGAGCCGCTAGCCTGGCCGCGCTGGTGGAATGGCCCCGACTGGACGCTGTCGCCGTGTCGTACCGATTCAACGCGTCTCGATGGAAAAAAGCCTCGGCCAACTCGTGAAAAAATTTGAGCGCGATCCAATGGTCCGATCTATAGATACAGACCTTTTGAGCAGCTACTCTGGCCGAGCCGGTGGAATGGCGCTGACCGGACGCTGTCGCCGTGTCGTACCGATTCAACGCATCTCCATGGAAAACAGCCTCCGGAAACTCGTGAAAAAATTTGAGCGCGATACAACGGTCCGATCTATAGATACGGAACTCGTGAGCCGCTACTCTAGCCGAGCTGGTGGAATGGCCCTGCCCGGACGCGGTCGCCGGGTCGTACCGATTCAACGCGTCTCCATGGAAAAGAGCCTCCGGAAACTCGTGAAAAAATTTGAGCGCGATACAACGGTCCGATCTATAGATACGGAACTTGTGAGCCGCTAGTCTAGGCGAGCCGGTGGAATGGCCCCGCCCGAACGCTGTCGCAGGGTCGTACCGATTCAACGCGTCTCCAAGGAAAATAGCCTCCGGAAACTCGTGAAAAAATTTGAGCGCGATCCAACGGTCGGATCTATAGATACGGACCTTTTGAGCCACTAGCCTACCCGCGCCGGTGGAATGGCCCCGACCGGACGTTGTCGCCATGTCGTACCGATTCAACGCGTCTCCATGGAAAACAGCCTCCGGAAACTCGTGAAAAAATTTGAGCGCGATCCAACGGTCGGATCTATAGATTCGGACCATTTGAGCCGCTAGCCTGGCCGCACCGGTGGAATGGCCCCGACCGGACGCTGTCGCCGTGTCGTACCGATTCAACGCGTCTGCATGGAAAGCAGCCTCCGAAAACTCGTGAAACAATTTGAGCGCGATCCAACGGTCGGATCTATAGATACGGACCTTTTGAGCCGCTACTCTCTGGCCGAGCCGGTGGAATGGCCCCGCCCGGACGCTGTTGCCGGGTCGTACCGATTCAACGCGTCTCGATGGAAAACAGCCTCCGTAAACTCGTGAAAAAATTTAAGCGCGATCCAATGGTCCGATCTATAGATACGGACCTTTTGAGCCGCTACTCTGGCCGAGCCGGTGGAATGGCGCCGACCGGACGCTGTCGCCGTGTCGTACCGATTCAACGCGTCTCCATGGAAAACAGCCTCCGGAAACTCGTGAAAAAATTTGAGCGCGATCCAACGGTCAGATCTATAGATACAGACCTTTTGAGCCGCTAGCCTGGCCGCGCCAGTGGAATGGCCTCGACCGGACGCTGTCGCCGTGTCGTACCGATTCAACGCGTCTGCATGGAAAGCAACCTCCGAAAACTCGTGAAAAAATTTGAGCGCGATCCAACGGTCGGATCTATAGATACGGACCTTTTGAGCCGCTAGCCTGGCCGCGCTGGTGGAATGGCCCCGACTGGACGCTGTCGCCGTGTCGTACCGATTCAACGCGTCTCGATGGAAAAAAGCCTCGGCCAACTCGTGAAAAAATTTGAGCGCGATCCAATGGTCCGATCTATAGATACAGACCTTTTGAGCAGCTACTCTGGCCGAGCCGGTGGAATGGCGCTGACCGGACGCTGTCGCCGTGTCGTACCGATTCAACGCATCTCCATGGAAAACAGCCTCCGGAAACTCGTGAAAAAATTTGAGCGCGATACAACGGTCCGATCTATAGATACGGAACTCGTGAGCCGCTACTCTAGCCGAGCTGGTGGAATGGCCCTGCCCGGACGCGGTCGCCGGGTCGTACCGATTCAACGCGTCTCCATGGAAAAGAGCCTCCGGAAACTCGTGAAAAAATTTGAGCGCGATACAACGGTCCGATCTATAGATACGGAACTTGTGAGCCGCTAGTCTAGGCGAGCCGGTGGAATGGCCCCGCCCGAACGCTGTCGCAGGGTCGTACCGATTCAACGCGTCTCCAAGGAAAATAGCCTCCGGAAACTCGTGAAAAATTTGAGCGCGATCCAACGGTCGGATCTATAGATACGGACCTTTTGAGCCACTAGCCTACCCGCGCCGGTGGAATGGCCCCGACCGGACGTTGTCGCCATGTCGTACCGATCAACGCGTCTCCATGGAAAACAGCCTCCGGAAACTCGTGAAAAAATTTGAGCGCGATCCAACGGTCGGATCTATAGATTCGGACCATTTGAGCCGCTAGCCTGGCCGCACCGGTGGAATGGCCCCGACCGGACGCTGTCGCCGTGTCGTACCGATTCAACGCGTTTGCATGGAAAGCAGCCTCCGAAAACTCGTGAAACAATTGAGCGCGATCCAACGGTCCGATCTATAGATACGGACCTTTTGAGCCGCTACTCTGGCCGAGCCGGTGGAATGGCCCCGCCCGGACGCTGTCGCCGGGTCGTACCGATTCATCGCGTCTCGATGAAAACAGCCTCCGCAAACTCGTGAAAAAATTTGAGCGCGATCCAATGGTCCGATCTATAGATACGGACCTTTTGAGCCGCTACTCTGGCCGAGCCGGTGGAATGGCGCGGACCGGACACTGTCGCCGTGTCGTACCGATTCAACGCGTCTCCATGGAAAACAGCCTCCGGAAACTCGTGAAAAAATTTGAGCGCGATCCAACGGTCGGATCTATAGATACGGACCTTTTGAGCCGCTAGCCTGGCCGCGCCGGTGGAATGGCCCCGACCGGACATTGTCGCCATGTTGTACTGATTCAACGCGTCTCCATGGAAAACAGCCTTCGGAAACTCGTGAAAAAATTTGAGCGCGATCCAACGGTCAGATCTATAGATACGGACCTTTTGAGCCGCTAGCCTGGCCGCGCCGGTGGAATGGCCCCGACCGGACGCTGTCGCCGTGTCGTCCTGATTCAACGCGTCTGCATGAAAAACAGCCTCCGCAAACTCGTGAAAAAATTTGAGTGCGATCCAACAGTCCGATCTATAGATACGGAACTTGTGAGCCGCTACTCTGGGCGAGCCGGTGGAATGGCCCCGCCCGGACGTTGTCGCCGGGTCGTCCCGATTCAACGCGTCTCCATGGAAAATAGCCTCCGGAAACTCGTGAAAAAATTTGAGCGCGATCCAACTGTCAGATCTATAGATAAGGACCTTTTGAGCCGCTAGCCTGGCCGCGCCGGTGGAATGGCCTCGACCGGACGCTGTCGCCGTGTCGTACCGATTCAACGCGTCTGCATGGAAAGCAGCCTCCGAAAACTCGTGAAACAATTTGAGCGCGATCCAACGGTCGGATCTATAGATACGGACCTTTTGAGCCGCTAGCCTGGCCGCGCTGGTGGAATGGCCCCGACTGGACGCTGTCGCCGTGTCGTACCGATTCAACGCGTCTCGATGGAAAACAGCCTCGGCAAACTCGTGAAAAAATTTGAGCGCGATCCAATGGTCCGATTTATAGATACAGACCTTTTGAGCCGCTACTCTGGCCGAGCCGGTGGAATGGCGCCGACCGGACACTGTCGCCGTGTCGTACCGATTCAACGCATCTCCATGGAAAACAGCCTCCGGAAACTCGTGAAAAAATTTGAGCGCGATACAACGGTCCGATCTATAGATACGGAACTCGTGAGCCGCTACTCTAGCCGAGCTGGTGGAATGGCCCTGCCCGGACGCGGTCGCCGGGTCGTACCGATTCAACGCGTCTCCATGGAAAAGAGCCTCCGGAAACTCGTGAAAAAATTTGAGCGCGATATAACGGTCCGATCTATAGATACGGAACTTGTGAGCTGCTACTCTAGGCGAGCCGGTGGAATGGCCCCGCCCGAACGCTGTCGCAGGGTCGTACCGATTCAACGCGTCTCCAAGGAAAATAGCCTCCGGAAACTCGTGAAAAAATTTGAGCGCGATCCAACGGTCGGATCTATAGATACGGACCTTTTGAGCCACTAGCCTACCCGCGCCGGTGGAATGGCCCCGACCGGACGTTGTGTCGCCATGTCGTACCGATTCAACGCGTCTCCATGGAAAACAGCCTCCGGAAACTCGTGAAAAAATTTGAGCGCGATCCAACGGTCGGATCTATAGATTCGGACCATTTTGAGCCGCTAGCCTGGCCGCACCGGTGGAATGCCCCGACCGGACGCTGTCGCCGTGTCGTACCGATTCAACGCGTCTGCATGGAAAGCACCCTCCGAAAACTCGTGAAACTTGAGCGCGATCCAACGGTCGGATCTATAGATACGGACCTTTTGAGCCGCTACTCTGGCCGAGCCGGTGGAATGGCCCCGCCCGATGCTGTTGCCGGGTCGTACCGATTCAACGCGTCTCGATGGAAAACAGCCTCCGTAAACTCGTGAAAAAATTTGAGCGCGATCCAATGGTCCGATCTATAGATACGGACCTTTTGAGCCGCTACTCTCTCGAGCCGGTGGAATGCGCCGACCGGACACTGTCGCCGTGTCGTACCGATTCAACGCGTCTCCATGGAAAACAGCCTCCGGAAACTCGTGAAAAAATTTGAGCGCGATCCAACGGTCAGATCTATAGATACGGACCTTTTGAGCCGCTAGCCTGGCCGCGCCAGTGGAATGGCCTCGACCGGACGCTGTCGCCGTGTCGTACCGATTCAACGCGTCTGCATGGAAAGCACCCTCCGAAAACTCGTGAAAACAATTTGAGCGCGATCCAACGGTCGGATCTATAGATACGGACCTTTTGAGCCGCTAGCCTGGCCGCGCTGGTGGAATGGCCCCGACTGGACGCTGTCGCCGTGTCGTACCGATTCAACGCGTCTCGATGGAAAACAGCCTCCGTAAACTCGTGAAAAAATTTGAGCGCGATCCAATGGTCCGATCTATAGATACGGACCTTTTGAGCCGCTACTCTGGCCGAGCCGGTGGAATGGCGCCGACCGGACACTGTCGCCGTGTCGTACCGATTCAACGCGTCTCCATGGAAAACAGCCTCCGGAAACTCGTGAAAAAATTTGAGCGCGATCCAACGGTCAGATCTATAGATACGGACCTTTTGAGCCGCTAGCCTGGCCGCGCCAGTGGAATGGCCTCGACATGGACGCTGTCGCCGTGTCGTACCGATTCAACGCGTCTGCATGGAAAGCACCCTCCGAAAACTCGTGAAACAATTTGAGCGCGATCCAACGGTCGGATCTATAGATTCGGACCATTTGAGCCGCTAGCCTGGCCGCACCGGTGGAATGGCCCCGACCGGACGCTGTCGCCGTGTCGTACCGATTCAACGCGTTTGCATGGAAAGCAGCCTCCGAAAACTCGTGAAACAATTTGAGCGCGATCCAACGGTCCGATCTATAGATACGGACCTTTTGAGCCGCTACTCTGGCCGAGCCGGTGGAATGGCCCCGCCCGGATGCTGTCGCCGGGTCGTACCGATTCATCGCGTCTCGATGGAAAACAGCCTCCGCAAACTCGTGAAAAATTTGAGCGCGATCCAATGGTCCGATCTATAGATACGGACCTTTTGAGCCGCTACTCTGGCCGAGCCGGTGGAATGGCGCGGACCGGACACTGTCGCCGTGTCGTACCGATTCAACGCGTCTCCATGGAAAACAGCCTCCGGAAACTCGTGAAAAAATTTGAGCGCGATCCAACGGTCGGATCTATAGATACGGACCTTTTGAGCCGCTAGCCTGGCCGCGCCGGTGGAATGGCCCCGACGGACATTGTCGCCATGTTGTACTGATTCAACGCGTCTCCATGGAAAACAGCCTTCCGAAAACTCGTGAAAAAATTTGAGCGCGATCCAACGGTCGGATCTATAGATACGGACCTTTTGAGCCGCTAGCCTGGCCGCGCCGGTGGAATGGCCCCGACCGGACGCTGTCGCCGTGTCGTACCGATTCAACGCGTCTGCATGAAAACACAGCCTCCGCAAACTCGTGAAAAATTTGAGTGCGATCCAACAGTCCGATCTATAGATACGGAACTTGTGAGCCGCTACTCTGGGCGAGCCGGTGGAATGGCCCCGCCCGGACGTTGTCGCCGGGTCGTCCCGATTCAACGCGTCTCCATGGAAAATAGCCTCCGGAAACTCGTGAAAAATTGAGCGCGATCCAACGGTCCGATCTATAGATAAGGACCTTTTGAGCCGCTAGCCTGGCCGCGCCGGTGGAATGGCCTCGACCGGACGCTGTCGCCGTGTCGTACCGATTCAACGCGTCTGCATGGAAAGCAGCCTCCGAAAACTCGTGAAAAATTTGAGCGCGATCCAACGGTCGGATCTATAGATACGGACCTTTTGAGCCGCTAGCCTGGCCGCGCTGGTGGAATGGCCCCGACTGGACGCTGTCGCCGTGTCGTACCGATTCAACGCGTCTCGATGGAAAACAGCTCCGCAAACTCGTGAAAAAATTTGAGCGCGATCCAATGGTCCGATTTATATACAGACCTTTTGAGCCGCTACTCTGGCCGAGCCGGTGGAATGGCGCCGCCGGACACTGTCGCCGTGTCGTACCGATTCAACGCATCTCCATGGAAAACAGCCTCCGGAAACTCGTGAAAAAATTTGAGCGCGATACAACGGTCCGATCTATAGATACGGAACTCGTGAGCCGCTACTCTAGCCAGCGAGCTGTGGAATGGCCCTGCCCGGACGCGGTCGCCGGTCGTACCGATTCAACGCGTCTCCATGGAAAGAGCCTCCGGAAACTCGTGAAAAATTTGAGCGCGATATAACGGTCCGATCTATAGATACGGAACTTGTGAGCTGCTACTCTAGCGAGCCGGTGGAATGGCCCCGCCCGAACGCTGTCGCAGGTCGTACCGATTCAACGCGTCTCCAAGGAAAATAGCCTCCGGAAACTCGAGAAAAAATTTGAGCGCCATCCAACGGTCGGATCTATAGATAAGGACCTTTTGAGCCACTAGCCTACCCGCGCCGTGGAATGGCCCCGATCGGAAGTTGTCGGCGTGTCGTACTGATTCAACGCGTCTCCATGGAAAACAGCCTCCCGAAACTCGTGAAAAAATTTGAGCGCGATCCAACGGTCGGATCTATAAATACGGACCTTTTGAGCCGCTAGCCTGGCCGCGCCGGGGGAATGGCCCCGACCGGACGCTGTCGCCGTGTCGTACCGATTCAACGCGTCTGCATGGAAAGCAGCCTCCGAAAACTCGTGAAAAAAATTTGAGCGCGATCCAACGGTCGGATCTATAGATACGGACCTTTTGAGCCGCTACTCTGGCCGAGCCGGTGGAATGGCCCCGCCCGGATGCTGTCGCCGGGTCGTACCGATTCAACGCGTCTCCATGGAAAACAGCCTCCGGAAACTCGTGAAAAAATTTGAGCGCGATCCAATGGTCCGATCTATAGATACGGACCTTTTGAGCCGCTACTCTGGCCGAGCCGGTGGAATGGCGCCGACCGGACGCTGTCGCCGTGTCGTACCGATTCAACGCGTCTCCATGGAAAACAGCCTCCGGAAACTCGTGAAAAATTTGAGCGCGATCCAACGGTCGGATCTATAGATACGGACCTTTTGAGCCGCTAGCCTGGCCGCGCCAGTGGAATGGCCTCGACCGGACGCTGTCGCCGTGTCGTACCGATTCAACGCGTCTGCATGGAAGCACCCTCCGAAACTCGTGAAACAATTTGAGCGCGATCCAACGGTCGGATCTATAGATACGGACCTTTTGAGCCGCTAGCCTGGCCGCGCTGGTGGAATGGCCCCGACTGGACGCTGTCGCCGTGTCGTACCGATTCAACGCGCTCGATGGAAAAAAGCCTCGGCCAACTCGTGAAAAAATTTGAGCGCGATCCAATGGTCCGATCTATAGATACAGACCTTTGAGCAGCTACTCTGGCCGCCCGGTGGAATGGCGCTGACCGGACGCTGTCGCCGTGTCGTACCGATTCAACGCATCTCCATGGAAAACAGCCTCCGGAAACTCTCGTGAAAAAATTTGAGCGCGATACAACGGTCCGATCTATAGATACGGAACTCGTGAGCCGCTACTCTAGCCGAGCCGGTGGAATGGCCCCGCCCGGACGCTGTCGCCGGGTCGTACCGATTCAACGCGTCTCCATGGAAAACAGCCTCCGGAAACTCGTGAAAAAATTTGAGCGCGATACAACGGTCCGATCTATAGATACGGAACTTGTGAGCCGCTAGTCTAGGCGAGCCGTGGAATGGCCCCGCCCGACGCTGTCGCAGGGTCGTACCGATTCAACGCGTCTCCAAGGAAAATAGCCTCCGGAAACTCGTGAAAAATTTGAGCGCGATCCAACGGTCGGATCTATAGATACGGACCTTTTGAGCCACTAGCCTACCCGCGCCGGTGGATGGCCCCGACCGGACGCTGTCGCCCCGTGTCGTACCGATTCAACCCGTTTGCATGGAAGCAGCCTCCGAAAACTCGTGAAAAAATTTGAGCGCGATCCAACGGTCCGATCTATAGATACGGACCTTTTGAGCCGCTACTCTGGCCGAGCCGGTGGAATGGCCCCGCCCGGACGCTGTCGCCGGGTCGTACCGATTCATCGCGTCTCGATGGAAAACCCCTCCGCAAACTCGTGAAAAAATTTGAGCGCGATCCAATGTCCGATCTATAGATACGGACCTTTTGAGCCGCTACTCTGGCCGAGCCGGTGGAATGGCGCGGACCGGACACTGTCGCCGTGTCGTACCGATTCAACGCGTCTCCATGGAAACAGCCTCCGAAACTCGTGAAAAAATTTGAGCGCGATCCAACGGTCGGATCTATAGATACGGACCTTTTGAGCCGCTAGCCTGGCCGCGCCGGTGGAATGGCCCCGACCGGACATTGTCGCCATGTTGTACCGATTCAACGCTCTCCATGGAAAACAGCCTCCGGAAACTCGTGAAAAAATTTGAGCGCGATCCAACGGTCTGATCTATAGATACGGACCTTTTGAGCCGCTAGCCTGGCCGCGCCGGAGGAATGGCCCGACCGGACGCTGTCGCCGTGTCGTCCTGATTCAACGCGTCTGCATGAAAAACAGCCTCCGCAAACTCGTGAAAAAATTTGAGTGCGATCCAACAGTCCGATCTATAGATACGGAACTTGTGAGCCGCTACTCTGGGCGAGCCGGTGGAATGGCCCCGCCCGGACGTTGTCGCCCGGTCGTCCCGATTCAACGCGTCTCCATGGAAATAGCCTCCTCCGGAAACTCGTGAAAAAATTTGAGCGCGATCCAACTGTCAGATCTATAGATAAGGACCTTTTGAGCCGCTAGCCTGGCCGCGCCGGTGGAATGGCCTCGACCGGACGCTGTCGCCGTGTCGTACCGATTCAACGCGTCTGCATGGAAAGCAGCCTCCGAAAACTCGTGAAACAATTTGAGCGCGATCCAACGGTCGGATCTATAGATACGGACCTTTTGAGCCGCTAGCCTGGCCGCGCTGGTGGAATGGCCCCGACTGGACGCTGTCGCCGTGTCGTACCGATTCAACGCGTCTCGATGGAAAAAAGCCTCGGCCAACTCGTGAAAAAATTTGACCGCGATCCAATGGTCCGATCTATAGATACAGACCTTTTGAGCAGCTACTCTGGCCGAGCCGGTGGAATGGCGCTGACCGGACGCTGTTGCCGGGTCGTACCGATTCAACGCGTCTCGATGGAAAAAAGCCTCGGCCAACTCGTGAAAAAATTTGAGCGCGATCGAATGGTCCGATCTATAGATACAGACCTTTTGAGCAGCTACTCTGGCCGAGCCGGTGGAATGGCGCTGACCGGACGCTGTCGCCGTGTCGTACCGATTCAACGCATCTCATGGAAAACAGCCCTCCGAAACTCGTGAAAAATTTTAGCGCGATACAACGGTCCGATCTATAGATACGGAACTCGTGAGCCGCTACTCTAGCCGAGCTGGTGGAATGGCCCTGCCCGGACGCGGTCGCCGGGTCGTACCGATTCAACGCGTCTCCATGGAAAAGAGCCTCCGGAAACTCGTGAAAAAATTTGAGCGCGATATAACGGTCCGATCTATAGATACGGAACTTGTGAGCTACTCTAGGCGAGCCGGTGGAATGGCCCCGCCCGAACGCTGTCGCAGGGTCGTACCGATTCAACGCGTCTCCAAGGAAAATAGCCTCCGGAAACTCGTGAAAAATTTGAGCGCGATCCAACGGTCGGATCTATAGATACGGACCTTTTGAGCCACTAGCCTACCCGCGCCGGTGGAATGGCCCCGACCGGACGTTGTCGCCATGTCGTACCGATTCAACGCGTCTCCATGGAAAACAGCCTCCGGAAACTCGTGAAAAAATTTGAGCGCGATCCAACGGTCGGATCTATAGATTCGGACCATTTGAGCCGCTAGCCTGGCCGCACCGGTGGAATGGCCCCGACCGGACGCTGTCGCCGTGTCGTACCGATTCAACGCGTCTGCATGGAAAGCAGCCTCCGAAAACTCGTGAAACATTTGAGCGCGATCCAACGGTCGGATCTATAGATACGGACCTTTTGAGCCGCTACTCTGGCCGAGCCGGTGGAATGGCCCCGCCCGGATGCTGTTGCCGGGTCGTACCGATTCAACGCGTCTCGATGGAAAACAGCCTCCGTAAACTCGTGAAAAAATTTGAGCGCGATCCAATGGTCCGATCTATAGATACGGACCTTTTGAGCCGCTACTCTGGCCGAGCCGTGGAATGGCGCCGACCGGACACTGTCGCCGTGTCGTACCGATTCAACGCGTCTCCATGGAAACAGCTCCTCCGGAAACTCGTGAAAAAATTTGAGCGCGATCCAACGGTCAGATCTATAGATACGGACCTTTTGAGCCGCTAGCCTGGCCGCGCCAGTGGAATGGCCTCGACCGGACGCTGTCGCCGTGTCGTACCGATTCAACGCGTCTGCATGGAAAGCAACCTCCGAAAACTCGTGAAAACAATTTGAGCGCCATCCAACGGTCGGATCTATAGATAAGGACCTTTTGAGCCGCTAGCCTGGCCGCGCTGGTGGAATGGCCCCGACTGGACGCTGTCGCCGTGTCGTACCGATTCAACGCGTCTCGATGGAAAAAAGCCTCGGCCAACTCGTGAAAAAATTTGAGCGCGATCCAATGGTCCGATCTATAGATACAGACCTTTTGAGCAGCTACTCTGGCCGAGCCGGTGGAATGGCGCTGACCGGACGCTGTCGCCGTGTCGTACCGATTCAACGCATCTCCATGGAAAACAGCCTCCGGAAACTCGTGAAAAAATTTGAGCGCGATACAACGGTCCGATCTATAGATACGGAACTCGTGAGCCGCTACTCTAGCCGAGCCGGTGGAATGGCCCTGCCGGACGCGGTCGCCGGGTCGTACCGATTCAACGCGTCTCATGGAAAATAGCCTCCGGAAACTCGTGAAAAAATTTGAGCGCGATATAACGGTCCGATCTATAGATACGGAACTTGTGAGCTGCTACTCTAGGCGAGCCGGTGGAATGGCCCCGCCCGAACGCTGTCGCAGGGTCGTACCGATTCAACGCGTCTCCAAGGAAAATAGCCTCCGGAAACTCGTGAAAAAATTTGAGCGCGATCCAACGGTCGGATCTATAGATACGGACCTTTTGAGCCACTAGCCTACCCGCGCCGGTGGAATGGCCCCGACCGGACGTTGTCGCCATGTCGTACCGATTCAACGCGTCTCCATGGAAAACAGCCTCCGGAAACTCGTGAAAAAATTTGAGCGCGATCCAACGGTCGGATCTATAGATACGGACCTTTTGAGCCGCTAGCCTGGCCGCGCCGGTGGAATGGCCCCGACCGGACGCTGTCGCCGTGTCGTACGATTCAACGCGTCTGCATGGAAAGCAGCCTCCGAAAACTCGTGAAACAATTTGAGCGCGATCCAACGGTCGGATCTATAGATACGGACCTTTTGAGCCGCTACTCTGGCCGAGCCGGTGGAATGGCCCCGCCCGGATGCTGTTGCCGGGTCGTACCGATTCAACGCGTCTCGATGGAAAACAGCCTCCGTAAACTCGTGAAAAATTTGAGCGCGATCCAATGCCGATCTATAGATACGGACCTTTTGAGCCGCTACTCTGGCCGAGCCGGTGGAATGGCGCCGACCGGACACTGTCGCCGTGTCGTACCGATTCAACGCGTCTCCATGGAAAAACAGCCTCCGGAAACTCGTGAAAAATTTGCGCGCGATCCAACGGTCCGATCTATAGATACGGACCTTTTGAGCCGCTAGCCTGGCCGCGCCGGTGGAATGGCCTCGACCGGACGCTGTCGCCGTGTCGTACCGATTCAACGCGTCTGCATGGAAAGCAGCCTCCGAAAACTCGTGAAACAATTTGAGCGCGATCCAACGGTCGGATCTATAGATACGGACCTTTTGAGCCGCTAGCCTGGCCGCGCTGGTGGAATGGCCCCGACTGGACGCTGTCGCCGTGTCGTACCGATTCAACGCGTCTCGATGGAAAAAAGCCTCGGCCAACTCGTGAAAAATTTTGAGCGCGATCCAATGGTCCGATCTATAGATACGACCTTTTGAGCAGCTACTCTGGCCGAGCCGGTGGAATGGCGCTGACCGGACGCTGTCGCCGCGTGTCGTACCGATTCAACGCATCTCCATGGAAAACAGCCTCCGGAAACTCGTGAAAACTTTGAGCGCGATACAACGGTCCGATCTATAGATACGGAACTCGTGAGCCGCTACTCTAGCCGAGCTGGTGGAATGGCCTGCCCGAACGCGGTCGCCGGGTCGTACCGATTCAACGCGTCTCCATGGAAAAGAGCCTCCGGAAACTCGTGAAAAAATTTGAGCGCGATATAACGGTCCGATCTATAGATACGGAACTTGTGAGCTGCTACTCTAGGCGAGCCGGTGGAATGGCCCCGCCCGAACGCTGTCGCAGGGTCGTAACCGATTCAACGCGTCTCCAAGGAAAATAGCCTCCGAAAACTCGTGAAAAAATTTGAGCGCCATCCAACGGTCGGATCTATAGATAAGGACCTTTTGAGCCACTAGCCTACCCGCGCCGTGGAATGGCCCCGACCGGACGTTGTCGCCATGTCGTACCGATTCAACGCGTCTCCATGGCAAACAGCCTCCGGAAACTCGTGAAAAAATTGAGCGCGATCCAACGGTCGGATCTATAGATTCGACCATTTGAGCCGCTAGCCTGGCCGCACCGGTGGAATGGCCCCCGACCGGACGCTGTCGCCGTGTCGTACCGATTCACGCGTCTGCATGGAAAAGCAGCCTCCGAAAACTCGTGAAACAATTTGAGCGCGATCCAACGGTCGGATCTATAGATACGGACCTTTTGAGCCGCTACTCTGGCCGAGCCGGTGGAATGGCGCCGACCGGACGCTGTCGCCGTGTCGTACCGATTCAACGCGTCTCCATGGAAAACAGCCTCCGGAAACTCGTGAAAAAATTTGAGCGTGATCCAACGTCAGATCTATAGATACGGACCTTTTGGCCGCTATCCTGGCCGCGCCAGTGGAATGGCCTCGACCGGACGCTGTCGCCGTGTCGTACCGATTCAACGCGTCTGCATGGAAGCAACCTCCGAAAACTCGTGAAACAATTTGAGCGCGATCCAACGGTCGGATCTATAGATACGGACCTTTTGAGCCGCTAGCCTGGCCGCGCTGGTGGAATGGCCCCCGACTGGACGCTGTCGCGCGTGTCGTACCGATTCAACGCGTTCGATGGAAAAAAGCCTCGGCCAACTCGTGAAAAAATTTGAGCGCGATCCAATGGTCCGATCTATAGATACAGACCTTTTGAGCAGCTACTCTGGCCGAGCCGTTGGAAGGCGCTGACCGGACGCTGTCGCCGTGTCGTACCGATTCAACGCATCTCCATGGAAAACAGCCTCCGGAAACTCGTGAAAAACTTTGAGCGCGATACAACGCCGATCTATAGATACGGAACTCGTGAGCCGCTACTCTAGCCGAGCTGGTGGAATGGCCCTGCCCGGACGCGGTCGCCGGGGTCGTACCGATTCCACGCGTCTCCATGGAAAAGAGCCTCCGGAAACTCGTGAAAAAATTTGAGCGCGATACAACGGTCCGATCTATAGATACGGAACTTGTGAGCCGCTAGTCTAGGCGAGCCGGTGGAATGGCCTCGCCCGAACGCTGTCGCAGGGTCGTACCGATTCAACGCGTCTCCAAGGAAATAGCCTCCGGAAACTCGTGAAAAAATTTGAGCGCGATCCAACGGTC
>JANKYH010000886.1:0-72859 GCA_027475595.1 Populus davidiana x Populus alba var. pyramidalis
TTTTCTGACTTCGTGGAGTATCTCAGATCTCGGGATGGATCCTATCATTAAGCACATTCAAGATTTTAGTAGGAGAGGTGGGTACATATTTAGAGCAATGCATTGAAACTTTTCCAAGTAAAACAGTTGGGTTGGGTAATTTGAGTATCAACGAGATAGAGATTTTCAGGTCAGTTCTTAAATGCATTCAAGGCTGATTTGTGAATGCATCGATGCAAGAAGTTTATGTGATGTTTTGTCATTAGAGAATGCAACTGAACTGGAGCGCATCAGCATTTGGCAATGCCATAACATGGAGAGCTTGGTTTCATCTTCTTGGTTCTGCTCTGCTCCACCACGATTGCCACCATGTAACGGTACGTTTTCTGGTCTTGAAGTGTTTGTTTGTTATCACTGTAAAAGTATGAAGAAACAACAGATGAAGAAAGCAGCACCTCCAATTCCATCACGGAAGTCATTCTCCCAAAGTTAATAACTCTGGAATTGTTTGATTTACCTGAACTGAAAAGCATTTGCAGTGCAAAACTGATTTGCAATTCTCTTGAAGATATTCATGTAGCGCATTGTGAGAAGCTAAAGAGGATGCCAATTTGTCTTCCGTTGCTTGAAAATGGGCAGCCATCCCCTCCCCCTTCTCTTAAAGAAATCAAGGCATATCCAGAAGACTGGTGGGAGAGAGTAGTGGAGTGGGAGCATCCTGATGCAAAGGAAGTCCTTCATCCCTTTGTAGAGTTTGAAGATTTGCAATGGTAATTGATTGTAAGCTTAAATTTGCTCATATTCAATAATATTCAATTCTTTCAATCATTTTCGATATGATTGATGAAAATAGTCCTTTAAATCAACAAGGATATTCTTATTAGTTAATATTGAAATAATCCTTCGTCCCTTTGTACCTTTTTTTTAACTGGATAGATAAATAATTATAATTTAAAGTTTGATTAATATTATATTTTCATCCTTATCGAGTTTCTCCAAGATGAAAATCCAAAAAATAAAAAATACTATATTGATTTATCATTAAAGTAACCTAATAAAATAATAAATCTATTCACTATTATAAATCTACACACATTTTTAAAGTGTCTAAGAGAGAGTATGAATATGGCAGTTTTGGTTTCTAAACCTGAAACTGCTGTATTCATAAACACATTTTTTAAATAAGTGAAACTTCTAAGACTAAATTTAATACTAAAACTAGAAAGTAGCATAACCTGAAAATACTATATTGATTTTTTCTTTTTTTTCCTCAATGGAACTGTAAAACCTCTGGGCCAAAAAATATTATTGTTTACATTTTCTAGGCATCTGCTTCTAAGCTTCATAACAGGGGTGGTCCACGCGTTAACTTCTTATATATATTGTTTGGTAGGTAAGCGGCGGGTTCCTTCTTAGCAACTACTTATGTGATTTCTTTGATATATTTTTTTTTCTGATTTTTTAATTTTTTTAATTTTAATTTTTAATATTAGATTGGTTTAGAAATAGACAACATGATTTATTTTTATTTGTTTTCTATAAAATTATCATAATCTTAAATAAATATTTATTTTAGGAATGATACTCAATTTTATGAGCATTTATTTTTATCATATAATTAAATAAAAAACATTATAAAAAAATTACTAAACCCAATAGAATTCATGACCCAGGTCACGAGAGACCGGGATCGATCAAATCTATCATTGTTTCAATATTTTTTTAGAAGTTGTTGTTTAGAGTTTTTTTTAAAAAAGCTAAGCCATGCTTTACAGACTTTCAAATTATATTTAGATATTAATTGATTTAAATTAAGTTAATTTCCATACAATTTAATTAAAAATTTAAATTAAATAAAAAATTAGATTAAAAGATTTTAATATCAACTCCCCTAACCAGATTTAATAATTTCGCCAACAAACTTTCTTGCGCTCTTAACATTTTATTTTTATATTTTTTAAAACTAGGACATATTATTGAGTGTAGGTTTTGTTTATTAAAAGTAAGGATGGAGTCTTTGACTGCATGTAATGGCATCGACTGAAAACCTTTAATCACATGCTATTAATCACATATTTAATCTGTTATTGTTAGAGCACATGCTTTTCAAAAACTTTGAATTATTTTCTTTTTAAATTATTATTTTTTTATTAAAAATAAAATTAAAAAAATTAAAAAATTATTTTAAATAAAAAATATTTTAAAAAGCAAAGTATATTATTATTTCTCATATTCATGTGTTTACATTTTCTAGGCATCTTCTTCTAAGCTTCACAATTGGGTAGGTAAAGTAGTGTTTTTAACCCCTTTTCTTTTCCATTAATGGGACTGCCATTATGTTTATTCAATATTTTTCACTTTTTTTCTTACAATGATTCAATGAATTAACTTTGATCGGTAATTACCTTTCATTAAACAAAATAAGATTATTTTCTTAAGGCTTTCTGCCCTCTCTCTAGTAAACTAGAAAACGGCAACGGTACTGCCAAGATTGTTATGCCCGCAATTAAAATATAATTTGTTTTTGTACTCAGAATTATGCTTGAGTGCATTTGAAAATTTGTTTATTTTAAAAAAAATATTAAATTAATATTTTTTATATATTAATATTAAAAAAAAAATAGGCTTAATTTTCTTTTCTTAGATTCACCCTTTTCTTTTCCAATTAATGGGACTGCCATTAAAATATGCTTTTCACCATTTATTTGTTTTTCATTTGTTTTGACTTACGTGGTACCCAGTAATCCACTATATATATAATTTTCTATGTGCTTTCTGTTCTTTTTTCACCTCAGTATCTACTAATCATCTTGTACTTGTGGTCAGATGGAAGGGTTCCCACCATCTTCTATGGATGAGTTGACAGAGTTCGATCTTGAATCACTAGATTTTCAATCAGAAGATCCATTCAATATGTCTGAGCTTCTCTCGTACGTCATTCTTAACATTTTTTTTTTACTTTTCATGTATCTTGTTTTTAGCTACCTTCTGGTTAGCCCTTTCAATATATAACTTATTCCAGGAAAAAAATTATTCTTCAGTTTATCCTATATATTATTCCATGGAAGCAGGCCGGCTGACGTCAACCAAGGCTCCATATTATGCAATGATCAAGGTGTACAGAACAATGTGATCAACGATAGTATTCAACAAACAACTCAGTTTCCAACTTCATTTCCTGAAACCATGGTGAGTACTCATGCTTACTCCAATTTGCTACAATGTCCATTGAATTAGGCATCATAATTCCTTTATTCATCAACCTCAGACGGGACATGGTTATATGACACCGAACGCAACCACATCACAACATGGTGAATTCAATCAATCTGGACCTTCTTCTCCTGCTCCCTGGTATCCAATTTTTCAAGTTTACTATTTTCTGAAAAAAAAAATAGTTTTTCAATCATTATTTAACTTCTTCTTCTTCTTCCTCTTGTTGTTGTGCTTATCAGTGAATTCATTATGTTTGAATATAGGGATCAGCCTAATCCTAATTTATGTGATCCTCAACGTGCCAATCCCATGTTACCTGGACCATCATTGCCTTTGAGGTAAGCTAAAATGATAACAAATGCTTAGTGGATTAATAGCAAAGAATTATGCATATGTATTAAGAAATCACTAACAAATGTTGCTTATTTAGGGAGCAACAATGGACTGATTATCAGTTACCAATGAGCAATCAAGTGCCTGCGATGCTACCTGGACCTCAACCTCCAATGAATCAATGGTATTAACCTCGAATATACACTTTTTTAATCATGAAAACAATGAACTTGACCATAATTGACGAGGATCTTTCAAGTCTTTTTGAGCTCTCTATCTCTCTTTTTTGTGTGCACATAATGGAACTAGAAAATCAACCAAGTTAGAATAACAGTTCTAAGTTTAACTATTTGAATATTATTCAGGCATCAGTACTCCAATATTCATCAACCACAGCCGGGACATGGCTATATGACACCGAACGCAACCACTTCAGAACATGGTGGCTTCATTCAACCTGGACCTTCTTTTCCTGCTCCCCGGTATCCAATTTTTCATGTTTAGTATTTTCTATAAAAAAAATTAGTTTTTCAATCAGGAAAGAAACACCATAGCTTGAACACGAACCCAACAAGCTAAACATATTGTTTG
The DNA here is from genome assembly GCA_027475595.1 of Populus davidiana x Populus alba var. pyramidalis. Classification (NCBI taxonomy): domain Eukaryota; kingdom Viridiplantae; phylum Streptophyta; class Magnoliopsida; order Malpighiales; family Salicaceae; genus Populus; species Populus davidiana x Populus alba var. pyramidalis. The sequence continues at coordinate 4,120 of JANKYH010000886.1, forward strand.
CAAATGATTTTGGATTCAGGAGTCAATATTTTTCTAATCAAGGACAAGTCGATCAAGCTGCTGTAATTCCTAACATAGACAATGTACAACAAGAGAACTTCGTGCCTAGGAACTGATTGACTTCTAGCTGTTGTGTTTTAACACCATTAACTTTTAGTGCTTAAGAGAGACTACCAATTATGGAAAGGTTTTATAATATGATCACTTCATTTATATATAGGTCACAGATGGATAACCTCCAAGTCCGAGGATTGCAAAATCAAACTGCTAGGCCAAATGCCTCAAATCCTGGCCTTGACACTTCCCTGCAAAGTCAAAATAGGGGTTTAAATACTCAACAAGTAAGAAGTATAACTGAATTATCGTCGTCTTTTTCCCTCATATGATTGTGCAATAAACTAACTATCAATTTTAATAGCAAAATAAGGGTAACAACACTGAAGAAGTAGTTTCTCATCCATCTGGATATGGTGTAACTTGCATCAATTTTTATTCTTTGTTTTGACCTACCTTTGTTTTATATAGGTTGAAATGGTTAGATCAAAGGATCCATTTTGGAATTATATTGAAGATAGGACTGATGGTAGCATGAAGTGTAAGTTTTGTCCACATACATTTGCCAATAAAACCTCCATTTCAAGGATCAAATGGCATTTATCAGGAGAGGAAGGGCATAATGTTGCCATTTTTCATGGGGTGCCTAAAGAAGTTCAAGAAGCAGCCTGGAAAGCTATGTGTGGTGGCAACAAAAGACGTAAAATCACAGCAGGTTCAATCAATGTTAATGATTTTGGAATTTCAACAATGGCAGGAGGAATTGGAAGGGTACAAAGAGAAGTTCAGGTTGTAGAACCCGGAGTAGGGGAAGAGAGGATTACTTCACAAGCAATAGCAGGAAACGACGTAGTAAGCATGACCGAAATGAGAGCACCAGAAGATGGAGTTTCCGAAGGGGCACTCGAGAGCAGACCGAGGACAGAACCAGTGGATCGATCGTTGGAACAAAGCAATGCAGTACTTGGCAATTTGGCAGGGGGTGCTAGAAGGATACAAGTGGGAGTTCAGGGGGTGCTGGAACAAGGTGCCGGGGAAGAGAGAATTAATCGGGTTAGAGTGAGGACAAAACCAGTGGAGAATAGTCGAAGATCAGTAGTGCAGGCTGGCGCAGGAGCTAGATCTTCTGAAAGTCAGAAATACGACAAGACTAGAGGAGTTCCATTACCTACTAGCTCTACAAAGCCAGTGGGTCAAGCATTCGAAGAGAATACGAAGGTGATATGGTCTTTGTTAATGGATGGGGAAGTCTCAAGTATGGGCATTTATGGGATGGGGGGAGTTGGTAAATCCACAATACTACAACATATCCATAATGAGCTTCTACAAAGACGAGATATTTGTGATCATGTTTGGTGGGTGCCTGTGTCTCAAGATTTCAGCATTAATAGATTGCAGAATCTTTGTCGTTGTTGCAGTGATTCTGAACAACAAAAATAACAAAGGATAATGCTTGTGTTTAAGAAGAGATTGATGAATGAAAAGCTTGAATACTTTATTCATAACTGCAGCTCAATTTATAGAGCTGATACATAACAAACTCCTACAATCATGGTCCTACATTCAAGCCATGATCAATTGATAATGGAAATAATAGAGCTGCTAAATAGCAGCAAGAACAAGAGAATAGGAACAGAATTGACTAAATCAAAAATTAAAGAAAAAATAAAATTCCAGCTCAGCAGTCCTAAACATTATTTCTAACACTCCTCCTTGTTTAGGAGCTGCAAACTCCCAACTTTGTTCTCAGAAATTCGAATTTGTTGACTGGCAGTGGTTTGGTGAAAATATCAGCTGCTTGTTCTTCAGTTTTGCAGTAAATAAGAATGATACTCCCATCTTTCTGCACCTCTCTCAAAAAGAATAATTTGATGTTGAAGTGCTTGGTTTTCCCGTGAAACACAGGATTATTAGAGATGGAAATGGCAGCTTGATTGTCAACTAGAATTTCTGTGCTTTCCTTTTGCTCCAGGTTAAGATCAGATAAAATTTTCCTCAGCCACAAAGCTTGATTGACAGCAGCTGTTGCAGCCACAAACTCAGCTTCAGTAGTGGATTGGGCTACGGTTTCTTGCTTTTTTGAATTCCATGAAAACACACCAGAACCTAAAGAGAAACAGTAGCCTGATGTGCTCTTCAAGTCATCAATTGAGCCTCCCCAATCACTGTCAGAGTACCCGACCAGTTTGAACTCTCTACTTCTTGTGTATCTTATGCCAAAATTGCAGGTTCCTTTGACATATCTTATCACTCTTTTAGCAGCCTTGAAATGCAATTCACTAGCACAATGCATGAATCTAGACAAGATACTCACAGCATTCAATATATCAGGCCTAGTTGCAGTGAGATACATCAAGCATCCAACAATTTTTTTGAATTATGCTTGATCAACCTTCTCGGCTCCATCTTCTTTACATAACTTCTCCTTTTGATTCATAGGAGTGCTTACTGCTTTGCAATCTTCAAGTTTGAACTTTTTGAGGATTTCTTTGGCATACTTCTTCTGACATATGAACACTTCATGTTCAGCTTGCTTAACTTCCATTCCAAGAAAAAAGGACATCAAACCCAAATCTGTCATCTCAAATACACTCATCATCTCTTGCTTGAACGTCTCCACATTATTGTTGTTATTTCCTGTTACAAGCAAATCATCAACGTAAAGTGAGATGATAAGGATGTTATCACCATTTTGCTTGATGTAAAGAGTCGATTCAGAGAGGCTTTTAGTGAATCCCAAGTGCTGCAAATGTTCATCGATTCGGCTGTACCAAGCTCTTGGAGCTTGCTTCAATCCATATAGTGCCTTCTTAAGAAGACAGACTTTGTCCTCCTCTTCTTCATTTGCAAAGCCTTCTGGTTGCTCAGTATAGATCTCCTCCTGCAAAACACCATTTAAAAACGCTGACTTGACGTCCATTTGATACACCTTCCAATTCAGTTGTGCTGCAATGGCAAGTAGCAGCCTGATAGTGTCAAGTCTTGCTACCGGTGCAAACGTGTATGAGTAGTCCACGCCAAAGATTTGTGCATAACCCTTCACCACTAGCCTGGCTTTGAGCTTATTGATTGAGCCATCAACGTTGAGTTTTGTTCGATACACCCATTTTACACCGATTACATTTCTGTTTTGAGGTCTGTCAACCAACTCCCACGTATTGTTTCTCGTGATCATGAGAAGCTCCTCCTTCATCGCAACAAGCCAATTTTGATCTAGCTTGGCTTCTTCAAAGTTTGTTGGTTCACACACAACAATGTTGCACCTTTGATACACATCAAGGAGTGACCGTGTGCCTCTAACAGGAGTGTCATCTGTCATGTTGATGTCCCAATCTTCCATGCTTTGATCATGTGTGTCTGAAACAAGATAATTGCCTTTTGGAGAGGCTGAATCTTCTTTGATTGCATCGTTCCAGTCCCATTCTTCATCTTCCAGGAATTGGACATCTCTGTTTATAACGATTTTTCCAGTTTGTGGCTGGAAAATCTTATAAGCCTTTGAAACTAAGATGTAGCCAACAAAAATGCCTGGAAGTGCTTTCTTGTCAAGTTTATCCCTCTTGACCTGTGGAACAAGGGTGAAGCACAAACATCCAAATACCTTAAGAAAATTCAGAGATGGTTTGTAACCATACCATGCCTCAAAGGCAGTCGGTTTTGCAAGAACACAGCAGTGTTTGCAGCCTCTGCCCAGAATTTCTTTGGTAAATTCTTCTCATGTAGCAAGCATCTTGTCATTTCCAATATGAACTTGTTTCGCCTCTCACTAACTCCGTTTTGCTGAGGAGTATACGGAGTTGTTAGCTGATGATGAATGCCTGCCTCCTCACAAAAAACATTGAAGGCCTTGGAAGTGTATTCCTTGCCATTGTCTGATCTGAGGGCTTGAATTTTGCAGCCACTTTCATTTTCAACTTTGGCCTTGAAATTCCAGAACACCTGTGCTACCTCTGACTTGTGCTTCAAGAAGAAAATCCAGCACATTCGGCTGTAATCATCAATGAAGATAGCATAATACAAACTCCCATTTAGAGAGAGTGTCCTTTGTGGTCCTGCAATGTCAGTATGAATCAATTGCAGCTTCCTTGTTGCTCTCCATGTGGCTTCTGGAAAGGGCTTCCTGTTTAGCTTGCTAGTGTGACAAGTTCTGCAGCTGGATATGTGATCATCAAGTGCTGGGAAATCCTTAGCCATCATCTTGGATTTCATAAGCATCAGCCCTCTATGATGATAGTGCCCGAGCCTCTTGTGCCAAATATCTGTGATATTTTCTTTAATTGGGAAAGCAGTATGCTCCTCCTCCAATGGATTTAGAGCAAAACTCTTCCCTTTCATGATTATTTTGAAAATATCATGACCATTCACATCTTTGATCAAGCAGCAATTGTTTTCAAACACTACTTTATAACCCTTCTCAATAAGCTGACCAACACTGAATAAATTTTGATTTATACCAGGGACATACAATACATCAGAGATGAACTTAGTACTTGAGCAAGTTAAGATTGCCACGGTTCCCTTTCCTTCAACAGCAAGATATTCTCCATTTCCAATTTGAACCTTTGAAGTTGTTTGTTTCAGCTCCTTGAATATATTTCTGTCATGTGTCATGTGGTTGGTGCAACCACTATCAATGAGCCAGCTTTCACTTGAGTCATTTCTGGAAATGCAAGTGGCCACAAACAATTGATCTTCTTCTTCTTGATCAGTAATTTGAGCTTCTTCACCATGCTGTTGAATTTTGTTTTTGCATATGACAGCCTCGTGCCCCATTTGATTGCATTTGTTGCACTTAGCTTCTGGTCTTCTCCAACACTTAAAATGTGGATGTGATCTCCTTTTACAATGCTGGCATGGAGGAAAAGGTCCTTTTTTTGTTTCCAGTGTTGCTCCTGTTGAAATTCCTGGAATCACCTGATGATGCTTGACTGCTTCCATTCTTCTTGTAATTCTTTCCTTTTTCTCTATGCTTGACGAAAAGAGCTCCTTCAATCTCATCTTCCTGTCTCATGATCCTCCTTTGCTCCTGAGCTTGTAATGCATTTAGCATTTCTGTCAAAGTAATTTTTGACATATCCTTGGTATTTTCCAAGGATGTAATTGTAGCCTCAAAGATTTTAGGAATTGTTACAAGAATTTTTTGAACAATTCTTGACTCAGGCAGGGACGAGCCAAGTAAACTGATTCGGCTTGCAATATTAAGCAGCCTGTTAGAGTACTCTTTGATGGATTCAGTCTTCTTCATCTTCTGCAACTCGAAATCACGCATCAAGTTCAACACTTGCATACCTTGAATTCTTTCATCCCCTTCATACTCAGTCTTGAGAAACTCCCATATCTCCTTTGCTGTTTTCAGAGACATGATTCGAGTGAAAATGGTGGATGCTACTGCAGCAAACAAGTATGCCTTTGCCTTTGATTTTTTTGTCTTCTTCTCCTTCTGTGATTTGATCTGCGCCATGGTGGGATTGTATGGAAGTGCAGGGATTTCATAATCTTCTTCCACTGCCTCCCACAAATCCAGAGCCTCTAAGTATGTCTCCATCGGTACTGCCCAAAACTAGTAATTGTCACCATTGAACACTGGTGGAGCAATTGATGAGAAGCTTACTTCTATCTCCATGGGTTACAACACAGATCCCTTTAAATCAAGATGCTCTGATACCAATTTTCGTTGTTGCAGTGATGCTGAACAACAAAAATAACAAAGGATAATGCTTATGTTTAAGAAGAGATTGATGAATGAAAAGCTTGAATACTTTATTCATAACTGCAGCTCAATTTATAGAGCTGATACATAACAAACTCCTACGATCATGGTCCTACATTCAAGTCATGATCAATTGATAATGGAAATAATAGAGCTGTTAAATAGCAGCAAGAACAAGAGAATAGGAACAGAATTTACTAAATCAAAAATTAAAGAAAGAATAAAATTCCAGCTCAGCAGTCCTGAACATTATTTCTAACAATCTTATTGCTGATCATCTTGATATAGATCTTTCAAGAAAAAATGATGATCTGCATAGAGCTGCCAAATTGTCAGAAGAACTAAGGAAGAAACAAAAATGGATTCTAATTTTAGATGATTTGTGGAACTATTTTGAGCTACACGAAGTGGGAATTCCTGAAAAGATGGAAGGATGCAAGCTGATTATGACAACTCGATCAGAAACGGTTTGTCATAGGATGGCTTGCCAGCACAAAATCAAAGTGAAGCCACTTTCTAAGGGAGAAGCTTGGACTTTTTTCATGGAGAAACTTGGACGTGATGTAGCACTTTCACCAGAAGTGGAAGGAATTGCGGAACCTATTGCAAGGGAATGTGCTGGTTTGCCACTAGGAATTATTACAGTGGCAAGAAGCTTGAGGGGAGTGAATGACCTGCATGAGTGGAGAAATACATTGAAGAAATTGAGAGAATCAGAATTTAGGGACACGGAAGTATTCAAGTTATTGAGGTTTAGTTATGATCGGTTAGGTGATTTAGCACTACAACAATGTCTCTTGTACTGTGCATTATTTCCTGAAGATGTTTATATTGAAAGGGAGGGGTTGATAGATTATTTGATCGACGAGGGAATAATTAAAGGAAAGAGGAGAAGGGAAGATGCATTTGATGAGGGCCACAAGATGCTTAATAGACTTGAAAATGTTTGCCTATTGGAAAGTTCTAAAATGGATTATATTGATATTAGACATGTCAAGATGCATGACTTGATTAGGGACATGGCCATCAAAATACTGCTAGAGAACTCTCAAGACATGGTTAAAGCAGGTGCACAATTAGAAGAGTTGCCAGATGCAAAGGAATGGACAGAGAATCTGACGAGAGTTTCATTAATGCAAAACAAGATCGAAGAAATTCCTTCCAGCCATTCACCTAGGTGTCCAAATCTGTCCACTCTATTTTAATCCTGGGTTTGCTTTCTATGTTCCAAAATGATAATATGGGCGTCGAGCAAAGGATTGTTATTGACACATTGGAAACCAGCAATGTGCTTTCAACTTTGATTAACAATGTGATGGATATTTCAGCAGAAGATAACACCGGAAGGTTCCCTTTAGGGATGAGGCCCTTTCGTCTACCCTCCATGATCAAAGAAGCTTGTTGCCTTGCTAAGTGCTTGTGTGTGTATAAAGGTTTTGATTTTGAACTTGATGTTCAAAGTTCTTTGCCTGATCTAGTGATAGGAGATGAAAGAAGGGCCTTTCAAGTTATTTTACACATGGTCGGATATCTTTTAAATATCTATGATGGAGGGGGGAATGTCATATTTCGAGTTTTTTCAGAGAGTGATAGCGTGGGCAAGACAGATAGAATGTTGGGGATGTGGAAATCAAATGCTCCTGATGAGTTTGTATGTATAAAGTTTGACATGGAGATCAGAAAAGGAAGTTCTCTATCAGATGGAGCTAGCTCATCCACAAATTCTTCTGGTAGGAGGCAAAACAGTGCTGAAGCTGAGGGTCTGGGCTTCATCATGTGCAAAAGGCTTGTACAGGTGAGGCATCAAATATTATTTTTATCTACGTGGACTACACATGCCAGTAGTTGATAATTATTGCTGCATTATTGTGCAATAGAGGCAATGGCAGCAGACACCCTGTGAGGTGAAATGATGCCATTTTATGCACCTAAATCTAGAGATGAAAATGCATTGCACAGAGAGAATTGCTAGTAAAATTTATGAAAGAAAACTTTCTTTTCTAAGTTTACAACTTCTTGTAAATGCAGAATGTTTCAATATGACCTTGTTCCATGGGTAATCTCTCTTAGCTAGTTCCATTTCTGGAAATTATAACGCACTTCCGCTTCCAAATAACCTAACTAAATATTACTCAACTTAGATTTCGTTTGGCATGACTTTTGCAAATTATCTAAGTTTTTATTTTTTTTTTACTCAAAGAAAAACCATATGTTTGGTTTGAAATAACTTTCTTGAATCAAAAACTTATTTCTACAATCAAGTTAAAAGTTGAAATTTCTAACTTGTAACCTATTGATTCTAATTTTTACCATCTCCATTTCTAAAAGAAATTGTTCTCAGCCAATGCCTCCCAAAGATATTTCCAACTTAAATTATTTTTGTCAGAAGTCATTCATGACAATTAAATTTAGAATTATGACTCGAAGTCAAAAAAGATTCTCTATAAGTCATACCAAATGGACTCTTCATCCATATCTCATTTGTTTTTCAGTTGGTGCCACCTCCATATAGGACTCAAAAGCTTTTTATTTTATTTATTTTTTAGGGGGGGTTGGGTTATAAATGATTTGGTGCTATATCATGCCTCTGTTTGCGCTGTGGCTTTTATGAAACCATACTTGAAATAAAGAGCTTTGTTTTCTTTTTCCAGTTTATCTTCCTGTAGCAGATTTAAGATGCATGAACTATACTATATGAAACAATATTAAGAAGAAGTGTATATGCAGATGATGCAAGGTAATATCTGGATATCTTTGAACCCTCTGGGTTTTGCACAAAGCATGACTCTGGTTCTTCGGTTTCAAATCCGACCATCTTATGGAAGAGCCGCATTTGCCTCAGGACTTTCCTCAGAACAACCAAGTTCCATTCCTCAGTTCAGAGGCCTTCGTGTTATACTTGCTGACGATGATGCTTTAAACAGAACCATTAACAAGAAGTTGCTTGAGAAGTTAGGTTGTGAAGTGACTGCTGTTTCATCCGGATTTGAATGCCTTAGTGCTCTTAGCTCCGCAGAAAATTCTTTCAGACTAGTTGTCTTAGATATTCAAATGCCAGAAATGGATGGGTTCGAAGTGGCAACGCGAATCCGGAAGATCCGAAGTCGGAGTCGGAGTTGGCCATTGATTATAGCTGTGACTTCCAGTGCTGAGGATAATGTTTGGGAGAGATGCCTGCAGATGGGAATGAATGGAATGATCCGAAAACCAGTTCTCTTACAAGGGATGGCAGATGAGCTTCAAAGAGTTCTTCAGCGAGCCGGCGAAGGATTGTGAAAATAAGTTGTAAAGATGACCGGACATTGTTTTATAGGGCAATCTTTCAAGGGTCATCACTGCTATTAAATCAAACAAATCCAGCATGGAGATGTTTAACTCTTAGCGTTATACTTCATGGTATACAAAGTGTAAACTTTTACCTCTCTCTAACGCTAGAATTTCATAGAATGGATATTGACTCATGAGAGAAAGCAATTTTTATATAACAGCAAAAGGAACCTGAAAAATTATTCAGAGTAGTGAAATAATACAGAGACTAAATCTTCCAGATGTGCTCAAGCTAGTTGGATATTTCTTGGCTCAGTTGCTTTTACTAATTGCTTTCATCTCTGTGAAAAAATAGTAAACTTTCAGCATTCAGGAACAAAGGGTAGCCCACTTTGATCCAACGAGAAACGCCAAAAACATGATTATGAACTGGGCCACTCACTCGAGATTATAGTAGTCAGAAGACTCAGAACTGGCCTGGGGTCTGATCTTAAAATCTCGAAAAGAGCTCAAGTCACTTGGTTAATTTATGAGTTAGAGGATCAATTTGGATTTTCAAAACCTTTTTTTTAAGAAGGAAAGATATTTCCTAGTTTTGATTTGGTTGAGTTTTAACAAGAGTAAATTGGATTGTAGGAAGATTATTTGGGATTAACCATATTAATATCAAAATTAATATAAATTAAAACTTAACCAAAACTAAGTATAAATTAAAACTTAACTCGAATCTGATTTTAAATTACATGTTAAGACAATACACATGCTGCTATAAGATTACTTTTAACTTCGAAACCTTTTTGTGTTAGATGTAAGAGATTGTTTTCTGGACTATAATTATATAAAAAGATATCATTTACTTTTGGGTTTGAAAATGCATTTAAGTATGTTTTAAAAATGTGCTTAATTCAAAATAACATTAAACTGATGATTTTTTAATATTTTTTAATGATTTTAATATGTTGATATTAAAAATATATTATTTTTATATATATTTTCAAGCTAAAAATACATTATACTATAATAGCAAACACACATGTATTTTTATAGTAACTTTGTGATTGAAAATACATGAAGAGAGCATTTGGAAACGCGGTTGAAACTACATTCCCTCAAATTTCAATTGTTTTTGCTAAACATTATTTTTTTATGTTTTCAAATTGTTTTAATATGTTGATTTTAAAAATAATTTTTAAAAAATAAAAAAATATTATTTTAATATATTTATATATATAAAAAAAACACTTTAAATTAACATCATTACTATAATTACAAACAAACCGGAAGTTTTGATAGTGATAAGCCACATGAAACAATACACTTCCAACTGGCTATGCTAGTAAGACCAAACATCCAATAAGTCTTCGTTTTATTTCTTGGCATCTTGTCCTCTTCTCTTCTTCATTGCTTCTCTCCCACATTGTACATTATTTCCCTTCCCCTCCACATGTACACAAAAACAGCTAGCTGGGTCAACTCGATAACGTTATTGATTTGAAATTTGATTCAAACCGAGTTTGCTTTTCATCTAGATAAAAAATTAATCTTATTAAATTTAAATAACTTAACAAATCAATTCGCACTCAAAAAATTTAACAGATTAATTTATGACTCGATTAATCTAAGTCAATTATTGTGAAATCTACTAGTATGAACTCCAAAGATTTTTTTTTTATTTAAAAGAATGTTGTGTAAGTTTTTTTTTTAAAACAATATTATTCAATTAAAAATAGAAATTTAACATGGCAACCCCACAGCTTATGAATTAGGATAAACGAAAAAAAACAAAAAACCACCATCACCATTCCTCACCAAATGGCTCAAAGGACACAACATTATTTTAGTGTGATTGGTAATGGAAAGCAAAATATGTTTTTAATGTTGTTATTTAATTAAAAATATATTTTTATATTAATATATTAAAAAACATCTAAAAACAATATTAATTTAGTATTTTTCAACCAGACGTACTTCCAGCATTTAAAACAAATTAGCGTTCCCTCAAAAGTCAAATCTAATACATCAAATAATTGAACAATTCAATACACACATAATAATCTATCTTCAATAGTAAACAAAATCATTGCAATTTAAATACGATTTAATTATTGAATGTGAATAAAATAAGGTATAATAATAAAATAGAGATCGTCGTCTCCTCACCCTATGTAAGAGATGACTGGTTTTGCACAAAACTCTTCACCTCACCGATCAACAAAGAAAATTCAGGCGATTCAGGCAGGCAATAAAACCCATGAAAAGCATTTGGATACTCTACCAAATGTACTTCTTTCCCAGATTTCTTCAGCCCCTCATGGTACCTCTTCTGCCAATCTTGCAAGGGATCGAACCCTCCGACAAAGAGTAACGTCGCAGGGAACTTCACGCCTGAAATATCCACCGCATTTGGTCCGAAAACATTAACCACCGAGTGGTCTCGGTCCGATCCCTCAGGAAGAAACGCCTTCCACATCCAGTCTGTACCTTCCACTGATATTAAAGGAACCCCAACAAGCTTGATTTCTGATTCTGTCCTTTCTTCCCCTCCGAAAAATGGCTGCATTGCTACGAGTCCCTTGATCTTTATGTTAGAAAATGTGTGTTCACAAGCTTTGAGCACGACATGATGAGCCACGTTACCTCCTGTACTATCACCGGCAATAAAACACCTTCCAAGATCCAAATTTGCTGGGAAATTCTCAAAGGTCATTTCATCGATGTAATTCAATGCATCAAAGCCATCTTCGTACTGGCATGGGTACTTGTACTCAGGAGCAAGCCGATAGTTTATAGAGATAACAACTGCATTAATTTCACGGGCAAGTCGCCGGCAGAGTACGTCAAAAGATTTTGAGTTAGCCGCCATGAATGCGAAGCCCCCACCATGAAAGAATATGATCACAGGCAGAGCATCCGTAGTGGCGGTGGATGTGGGGGCGTAGAGGCGGAACCACAGGTTGCGGGTAGGGTCAATAGTGTTGTCGAAAGAGGAGACCCCATTGATTGGTTTGGCGGAAGCAGCGGCCTTGGGGTCGAACATGTTCAATACGCTGCGGTTTACGGTGTGGTCGGAACGGCTGGCGGCGCGAATCCCAAAGGAGTGGGCGGCGAGGAGGAACCTGGTCTTCAATGAGAGGCGAAGAGTTCTTGGTGTTTCTGCCATTATCAATTTTGGCTTGAATTGTAAATGTTAAGATAGTTTATATACTCATAATGGCAGAAACACCAAGAACTCTTCGCCTCCCATTGATTTAGATTTTTCTTGGGGTGGAATTTCTTGCTCCATCTGCGTTGAAGCCTGTGTTTTGCATCCAGAATTATTATTATTTGTGCTTTGTACATCCAAAAAAAAAAAAACAATTCTTTAAGTTATGTAACGTCATTGTTATTGTAGGAACATTACTATTATTTAAGTATTATCGAAGTCCTAGACTTTGATCCCAAATTACTCAATAGTGTCTTGAATAATTAAACTTTATTTACTTGTGATTGAATTTATAAAAACAGTTTGTTATATGACTGGTTTAAAGTTCGACTTATGGATTGGATAGATTAACCCAAACCGATATAGATCAATTCAATATAGTTTCATCAATAGTGTCTTGAATAATTAAACTTTATTAGTTTGTGATTGAATTTATAAAAACAGTTTGTTATATGACTGCTCTAAAGATTGACTTATGGATTGGATAGATTAACCCAAGCCGATATAGATCAATTCAATATAGTTTTATTTTTCAGGTCCTGAATTTGTTATCTACAAGTCACCAGTTTGAGTCCCACAAATCTCAAGGCTATTAAAAGCTTAAATAATTGTTAATTTTAAAGTCCGTGGAATTAATCGAGGTGCGTGTAAATTAACCCGGACACCCACATCAATCTGATATATATATAGTTTCGTTTTAAGAATTTTGAATTATCCTTTAAAAAAATTGAAATGTTTAGGAAAACTTAATGAATAATAAAACAATAAAATCGATAGGGTCATGGGTTGATTTTATTTGTTTAAGTCAAAATTAATAAAACAAAAGATTTGAAATTTAATTAATTATTAAATAACATGTTAATTGTTAGATTACAGTTTCTTTTTTAGTAACCATGAAAAAAAATTAACATAAAAAAAATATCTTAATTTTCATTTTTTTTTAGTAAATTAGGTAGGATTGAGTTTTTTTAAGTAATTATATCTTTATTAGCTTAAACAAAGATACATAATAAAAGGACAGATTAGAAAAGGGAAATTTAAGAGTAATTAAACTTGTAAAAGCATGTTGAAGACCATATCTAAAATATAAGGACTAATTGGGAAAAGTATTCAAAGAAAAAGGACTACTTTTTATGGGATGGTGGAGGAGTTTCTCGGAATTGAAATGGTCAAGGATGTAGAGAAGTGTCATCATTCCCATCACTGTTATCGCCAACGAAGAGTCGAAATAAGTCCTGGCCTGTTATGGAAAGCCGTCGGCGGGCAACCCATTTTCCTAAACAGGATTGTGGGGCAAAGAGTGCACTTGCATAAAGGAATGGTTAAGGCTCTCTTGAAAATTAAGAGGTATATGTAAAATGAGTTTGAGAATACGATGGTTAAGGATTAAAATGTTTTTTGTTTAAAAATATATTAAAATAATTTTTTTTTAATTTTTTAAAAATTATTTTTAATATCAATATATTAAAATAATTTGAAAATATAAAAAAAATTAATTTTAACAAATTGTTTTTTTAAGGGAATACATTTTGCACCGTCCTTCTAAACACGTTGTAGGTCAAAGTTGTATTTTGCTCCACCAGTCTTCTGAATATTGAAATTTATTATTCACTTGTATCTTTAATTTTGCTAATACGAGCGAAGCCGACATGACCTAATCTTTTTTTTAATCAATTTTACAAAAGTAAAAAACTTAAAAAATAAACCAAATCTCCATTCTGAATTATAAAATAAGCTATAAATTTCAAATCCAACACTGGATTTATTAAAGAGAAAAACATTTAACTATATAAATACAATTTGAATTAAAAGTCGAATATAGTAGCATTTTTAGCACAAAAACTATTGTTAAAATATTTTTATTTTAAAGAATTTATGCAAAACAATTAGAAAACTAATTCAGGGATTAAGAACACAATTAGAAAACTAATTCAGGGATCAAATATTTTTATGAATTGTAAAATTGACTATAAACTTAAAATTTTTGAATTTACAATATAAACTTCTTGAATCATAAAGATAAAAATTCATATAAAATTATAATTTTGTAATAAATATGAATTCTTAGATCATAAATAAGCTTGAGACATGGATATATAATGTTTGGAGCATTTAAGACTGGACCTCCTTGACTTAAATTTTATTCTATATTTATAATAAGGAAAAGGCACCATGGGGTTAAAACCTTTTTATGCTCGGTTGTTGGCATTTGGGACCAGATTCTATACTTTTTAAAATATTTTTTATTTAAAAAAATATTAAAAAAATATTTTTTTATTTTTAAAAATTATTTTTGATATTAGTATATAAAAATAATACGAAAATATAAAAAATATTAATTTGAAGTAAAAAAAATTTAATTTTTTCAAAAATATTTTTAAAATACAAAAACAAATAGAACTGTAAAAGATAGTTTGGTAGCTAAAAGTTGTTTAGTTATTTTAACCATATATATAATATATATATATATATATATATATAAAATGTTAACAAGTCTATTTTAATAAAAAAATTGAGCTAGCTTGTTTCTGCTTTTGCTTCTCTGGGTAAGATTTGTTAGGCACTTAGGCTAGGCTAGTTTATAGGTCTTTTGCGCTAGGGTTGGAGTCCTTTCTTCTAATTTATCTAAATATGGGCTTTAGAATCTTGTTTAATGAAATAATGATTTCTTGGGGTAGAAAGAACACAAATATTATTAAAATTAAAATTAAAAATAAATAAATATGCTCAGATTTCTACCATGTATCAAGAGAGAAAAATAGTGTTTTATCTCAGTTTTTTCGAAGCCTTAGATGCATTTTGTAATTTTAGTCATTGATTGTTTTGTTTTCAATTTTATCTTCATAGATTGTGCGGACTGCTATGGAGTTTTAACTCTGATGCAGCAACTTGCCGGGTTGAACTGAGTTCTGTATTTCTCAATTAGCAGCGTGCAATAAACAGCATTTAGCTTTTTCACTAATGCAATAAACAACATTTAGATAAAATTGATGAGAGGCATCATTCATAGCATAGTACTTACAGCTCTTGAAGCTAAGTTTCAACAATGGGGTGGGTCGACACGTTGACTCAGCCAGCAATTAGCTTCTGATTCTTTTGTTGAAGTTTTTAATTATATGCAGCGCTAGACAAAAGAAAAGCAATAAACAGCATTTAGCCTTTTTCACTAATGAGAAGCACACCAAGATATATACAAAACTGGAACTCACAGATTCTCACAAATTTGAGGTGTACAGCAACTTGCCATATCTTATAATATAATATTTGGATGATCAGTGCTTCCTTTTCTGATTGAATCGAATCATCTGGAGCTCAACATCTTGCAACTTCCTTTATATTTTTAAACCATATATATATTCTTCTCTGAGGTTACTTAAATTAAATATTGGTGCGTAGCTTTTATTTATTTATTCATTTATTTTTAAATACTGACCTTAAAAAAATATTGAATTTGTAGGGAATGGAAGTTGGAGTGGATCAGATAATGAAGTGAGAGGCATAGCTTTTTCAAAGTTTCAACAATGGGGTGGGTCCACACGTTAACCCAGTCAGCAATTGGCTTCTAATTCTTTTGTTGAAGATTTTTATTATATGCAGCGCTAGACAAAAGAAAAGCAAATTAGATAAAGTTTGTGGCTTTCTTTCTAGCAACTTCCTTCTTCTCAAACAATACAATAATCTTTGCTGCTGTAACCTTCTCCTCCAAATCTCATCTCATTATACCATTGATTTCCCGATTTCCCTCATCAAATTTCTTAAACCTTTCTGATGATCAGTGCTTCCTTTTCCGATTGAATCGAATTATCCGGAGCTAAACATCTTGCAACTTCCTTGTTATTTTTAACCATATATTCTTCTCTGTTCTTGTTTTTCTTCCTGAATACTACTTAAGCGAACCAGCACTTGGAGCACAACTTGAATCCAGGTAGATTATTTATACTCCATCTTCTTCATTTTGTTTTTCACATGAAACTCTGGTTTGAATCTTTCAAGGAAAACACAAGTTGTAGAAATTCTAATGAGAAACTTTGGAGTTAGGATCATCAACAGCTTCCAAAAATAAATAATTTGATCTTTCTCAGTTGTAACAATCCATGCCTTAAGGAGTTCATAATAAATTGACCCCAAGTTAACCTTGAATTCATTTTTCTTCTTCTTAGTTTCTTTGCTGTTTGGAACTTATTATTTTAGTTTCAACCTTCCTTTTCTAATTGATGTACTTCCATTAATTTTTATTCAATATTTTGACCCTTTTTATCTGTAGGACAAAATGGTTAGATCAGATGATCCGTTTTGGAAGGAAGTTGAAGATATGAATGATGGAAGCATGAAGTGTAAGTTTTGTGGGCATTTATTTGCCAATGGTACTTCCATTTCGAGGATCAAATGGCATTTATCAGGAGAGAGAGGGCATGGTGTTGGCATTTGTGGTCGGGTGCCTAAAGAAGTTCAAGAAGCAGCCTTTCTAGCTATGAATGGTGGCAACAAAAGACATAAAAGCATAGCAAGTTCAAGCAATGTTAATGATTATGCCATTTCCACCTGTCCACAAGAACAAGACGATGCAGTACTTGTTAATTTGGCAGGGGATGCTGGAAGGATGCAAGCGGGAGTTCAAGGCATGGAGTACACTGGTGAAGGATCTTTTCAGCATGTTGACAGAAGTGACTCTCCTTGGAGACTCAGAGTTGATGCTCATGAGAATAGAGGAGAAGCAACACCAGGAACAGATTTAGTGGATCAATTTGCTGATGGCACTTGGGTTCAGATACACTCTGCCCTTTCAAAGGAGCAGAAGCTGAATGAAATCTCTACCTATTTAATGCAGGAAGATGAGTATGTGGAGCGTCTGCATGATGGATTTGAAACTGTAGCGAGAACAGAACAAGTGCAGCATCTGGAGAGAGGTAGCTCTGGTGAGAGGCCATCAATTAATCAAGCTGACGAGCCTCGAGGAGATTCATCCCAACCAACAGATCCATTGTGTCTTGACCATGGAAGATATTATGATCAACTATTTGCTCCATCAGTAAACAATGATGTCGTTATGTATGATGTGCAAAACATGGTTAGAGTGAGGACAGAACCAGTGGAGGAGGAGGGCGTGGAGAATAGTGGAAGATTAGTGCAGCCTGACGCTGGAGCTAGATCTTCTATAAGCCTTAAATACAACACAAGTGAGACTAGAGGAGTTCCATTACCTACTAGCTCCACAAAGCCAGTGGGTCAAGCATTTGAAGAGAATACGAAGGTGATATGGTCTTTGTTAATGGATGATGAAGTCCCAACCATTGGCATTTATGGGATGGGGGGAGTTGGTAAAACAACAATACTGCAACATATCCATAATGAGCTTCTACAAAGACCAGATGTTTGTGATCATGTTTGGTGGGTGACTGTGTCTCAAGATTTCAGCATTAATAGATTGCAGAATATTATTGCTAAACGTCTTCATCTAGACCTTTCAAGCGAAGATGATGATCTGCATAGAGCTGCCAAATTATCAGAAGAACTAATAAAGAAACAAAAATGGATTCTCATTTTAGATGATTTGTGGAACAATTTTGAGCTTGACGAAGTGGGAATTCCTATCCCGTTGAAAGGATGCAATCTGATTATGACAACTCGATCAGAAATGGTTTGTCATCGGATGGCTTGCCACCACAAAATCAAGGTGAAGCCACTTTCTGAGGGAGAGGCTTGGACTTTGTTCATTGAGAAACTTGGACGTGACATAGCACTTTCATCAGAAGTGGAAGGAATTGCGAAAGATATTGCAAGGGAATGTGCTGGTTTGCCATTGGGAATTATTACAATGGCAGGAAGCTTGATGGGAGTGGATGATCTACATGAGTGGAGAAGTACATTGAAGAAATTGAGTGCATCAGAATTTAGGGACAAGAAATTATTCAAGTTATTGAAGTTTAGTTATGAACGGCTAGGTGATTCAGCACTCCAAAAATGTCTCTTGTACTGTGCATTATTTCCTGAAGATCATAGGATTAAGAGGGAGCAGCTGATAGGTTATTTGATCGATGTCGGAATAATTAAAGGAATGAGGAGCAGGAAAGATGCATTTGACGAGGGCCACACGATGCTTAATAGACTTGAATATGTCTGCCTATTGGAAAGTGCTCAAATGGATTATGATGATATTAGATGTGTCAAGATGCATGACTTGATTAGGGACATGGCCATCCAAATACTGCTAGAGAACTCTCAAGGCATGGTTAAAGCAGGTGCGCAGTTAAAAGAGTTGCCAAATGCAGAGGAGTGGACGAAGAATCTGACAATAGTTTCACTAATGCAAAACGAGATTGAAGAAGTTCCTTTCGACCATTCACCAGTGTGTCCAAATCTGTCAACTCTATTTCTATGTGATAATAAAGGGTTGGGATTTGTTGCAGATTCATTTTTCAAGCAATTGCATAGGCTCATGGTCCTTGATCTGTCTCGCACAGGTATTAAAAATTTGCCAGATTCTGTTTCTGATTTGGTGAATCTGACTACCTTATTGCTCAGTAAGTGTGGTCAATTAAAACATGTTCCATCATTAAAAAAGCTCACGGCACTGAAGAGGTTGGATCTCTCTTATACTAGGCTTGAAAAGATGCCGCAAGGAATGGAATGCCTAACCAACCTGAGGTATCTTATAATGAATGGATGTGGTAAAAAGGAGTTTCCTAGTGGGATATTACCAAAACTCTCTCACCTGCAAGTCTTTGTACTAGAGGAAAGGTTAATTTATGGAAGATATGCTCCCATAACAGTTAAAGGAAAGGAAGTAGGATCCTTGAGAAATTTGGAAACTTTGGAATGCCATTTTGAAGGTTTCTCTGACTTCGTGGAGTATCTCAGATCTCGGGATGGGATCCTATCATTAAGCACATGCAAGATTTTAGTAGGAGAGGTGGGTAGACATTTAGAGCAACGCATTGAAGATTTCCAAGTAAAACAGTTGGGTTGGGTAATTTGAGTATCAACGGAGATAGAGATTTTCAGGTCAAGTTCTTAAATGGCATTCAAGGACTGATTTGTCAATGCATCGATGCAAGAAGTTTATGTGATGTTTTGTCATTAGAGAATGCAACTGAACTGGAGCGCATCCGCATTCGGGAATGCCATAACATGGAGAGCTTGGTTTCATCTTCTTGGTTCTGCTCTGCTCCACCACGATTGCCATCATGTAACGGTACGTTTTCTGGTCTTAAAGAGTTGTTTTGTCATGACTGTAAAAGTATGAAGAAGTTGTTCCCGCCTGTGTTGCTGCCAAACCTCGTAAACCTGGAAAGGATTAGAGTGAGTTTCTGTGAGAAAATGGAGGAGATAATAGGAACAACAGATGAAGAAAGCAGCACCTCCAATTCCATCACGGAAGTCATTCTCCCAAAGTTAAAAACTCTGGAATTGGTTTGCTTACCAGAACTGAAAAGCATTTGCAGTGCAAAACTGATTTGCAATTCTCTTGAAGATATTCATGTAGCGTATTGTGAGAAACTGAAGAGGATGCCAATTTGTCAATCTCCTCCCCCTTCTCTTGGAAAAATCGTGGCATATCCAAAAAAATGGTGGGAGACAGTAGTGGAGTGGGAGCATCCTAATGCAAAGGATGTCCTTCGTCCCTTTGTAAAGTAATATAATATAGTGTGCTTACAATTACATAAATAACATTTTTCATTTTTTTTATTTCATTAAAGACTACTGAATTGTCATATTTTTTTTAACTCGATAGATAAACAATTATAATTTGAAGTTTGATTAATATTATATTTTCATCCTATTGAATTTCTCCAAAATGAAAATCCAAAAAATAAAAAAAAATACTGTATTGATTTATCATTAAAGTAACCTAATTTCTAATCATCAATGAAAGTATTCTTCTACACACATTTTTAAAATGTCTAAGAGAGAATATGAATATGACAGTTTTGGTTTCTACACCTGAAACTGCCATATTATAAACACATTTTTTAAATACTAATTTTAATACTAAAACTAGAAAGTAGCATAGGCGTTATTTTTAAAATTTTATCCCTATAAAATCTCCCTCTGGTTGTTTGAAGCTAAAGCTTGATTGCGTTCCAGTGGTTTGATGAGTATGAAATGCTAAAATGCCAAAATGAAATAAAAATAATAGAAATTAAACAGACAAGTCTAAAATTTCACTAATGAGGATTTCAAAAAAAGGAACTGCTAAAGCCTAAAATTTAGGCAATTTGTTTTTGACACAACGGGGATCATGGAGACGTGATGAAATATAATTTTAAAATTTAAAATATTTTTAAATAGTTAAGATTAAATAATTTTTTAACTTAAAACAATTCAACTTCAATAAAACATCAAAATATTATTAAATTAAAATAATTTAACACTAATATTTTAAATATAAAGCTAGGTCAATGTTATCAAGGCTAATGAGATCTAAAACATCTATTTTTTTGCTTAAATTCCTACAAAGTATAAACTTGAAAAAAAAACATGAATATAACCCATATTTATTAGTGATAAATCAAATTTTAAAAAATTAACATCATAGTTAATGAAAATAGTAATGAAAAAGAGCTTTTTATACTTTGATGGTTTAATTAATTAATTGAACCAGGTTCAATTTGATTCAACAGCTTTTTAAGACCGGAACAGAACATGTGGAATGAAACCGGAACATTCTGAACGGAATTTAGCTGAAAAATTTGAAAGGAACCGAGATTTAAAATGATATGAAAATTATTTTGTTTTATTTTATTTTTTGAATTGGCATGAAATCATTACAAATAAAACGAAATGAAATTAACAACTTCCATTTTAGTATATTTATAAATAAAAACAATATTTTAAAAATAACAATAATGACTTTTACAGCTACGCTGTCAAAATCACTCTAAAAGTAGTAATGGTTTTTAATCACAACTTTCCACTCACATGTCAGATTGCCGTGATTCTTGACGCGTTACCTTGTTTGGGAATGCTTGTGTTTTTAAAAAATTTGAGTTTTTTTTAAATAATTTTTTTATATTTTTAGATTATTTTAATATATTAATGTTAAAAATATTATTTTTATATATTTTTAGATGGCTGTCAAAGAAGTCCTAAAATTTAGGTTTTTGATGAAAACGTGTGGGACACGGGGACCATGGGGATGTGATGAAAAAGAGGGTTTAAAAGTGGGGCTGCCCATAAAGAAGACGTGTGGGAATTCCACCAGAGAAAAAAAAAAAGAAAAAAAAATGGATTAATGTAGTTTATGGATTCAATAATGTTTTTTCTGTTAAATGGATTAATTGTTTGATTATATTTAGTTCATTTATTTATCTGTATTGATTTAATTTTTTTACTATAATATTGATTTAATAAAAACAACTCCTAAAGCATGTAC
Organism: Populus davidiana x Populus alba var. pyramidalis; assembly: GCA_027475595.1. Lineage (NCBI taxonomy): Eukaryota > Viridiplantae > Streptophyta > Magnoliopsida > Malpighiales > Salicaceae > Populus > Populus davidiana x Populus alba var. pyramidalis. The sequence goes on from JANKYH010000886.1 coordinate 25,726, forward strand.
GTGGCTGCAAAAAAAAATCCTAAAATTAACTCAATTGGAAAGAATCATGGTACTTACTGCCAAGATTGTTATGCTCGCAATCAAAACGTTATTTGTTTTTGTACTCAGAATTATGTTTGATTGCATTTAAAAAACTGTTACCAAACACAACTTTTATAATAGATGTTGAAGTTTCCTACCGCAATGAAGCTCCCTCTTATTGTTTGAAGCTAATGCTTGATTGCGTTCGTGGGGTTTCTACCCCCAGAATATTAAGGCTTTCTGCCCTCTCTCTAATAAACTGAAAAACGGCAACATTCATTTTCTAGCCCAGCAGTGGTTCCACTAGCCTTCTGCTATCTGCCTAGCTGTGATATAAAACAATTTTATTCCATATTTGAAGGAATAGATTGTTTCTTCAATCTATTTGTACAATATAACATCTTCTGCTGCTGTGATTAATTATTAAAGCCTTGCCAATAATTACAGATTATAGCACCCACGAGGATGACGTTCATTAAATTTTTCTCTACAGTCAATCTTTTTCCTTGACAAGCAAAGGCAATATTAGTGGTAAAATTTGGGATGTTATATTCCTTGACAAGCACAGGCAATATTATTGATTCAACTTTCCAAAATGTATTCTTTAGCCATCACAAAGCTTCACACACATACACACACACGAGTGTGAAAGTTAATACACTTCAAAGTAAAGTTAAAGATAAGAGCATATTTAATTGTTAAACCCCGTACGATTCGTTTAAAAATACTCAAAATCTAAAATTTAACTTGGATTGGGTTTATAATTAAACCATATAAGATATTAATTGAGCTCCAAACACATCGCCACCTGCATGCTCTCCAGCATAATTCACGTTCCTTTTTCAACCATCGAATACCCCATAGCCTCCTCCTCCGGTTCTTGTCGAGAAAGTGTGTGGAGCCTTGACAAATAAAGGTTCTCTGATCTGTTGATTGGGTTTGGGTCTCAAGCGTTTGTGAGATTACAAGAGCTTGGATGTTAAAAAACTGGTCGTAATTACTTGTCAGGAGTTCTGGCAGTTGATAGTAATAGAACAAATTTATTATTTTCTTTTTGGTAAAACCATATTAAGATAATTTTCTAGAGATTAGTTACTAGACGGTTAAATATACAGTATCTTTGTATCAATAGAAAACTTGTGTGTGGATTGGATAGCAAATCAAGCTTCATAGTAGATGTTGAAGTTCTCCACTGCACTAAATCTCCCGATCTGGTTGCTTGAAGCTAAAGCTTGATTACGTTCCTGGGGTTTTGATGAGTCTATGAAAGTGCGTTCTATCATTGGAATAAAATGCTAAAATGTGAATAAAAATAATAGAAATTAAACAGACAAGTTAGTTTATAAGGATTGAAGACCTGGTCTTAATTTGCCTCGTCACCTAGGCAGATAGCAGAAGGCAAAGAGTTAGCCAGGGAGTGGAGATAGAGACCCCTTTAATATCAAAATCTAAATTAGTAGTATTTGAGGTTACTTAAATTAAATATCGGTATGTAGTTTTTATTTATTTATTCATTTATTTTTAAATATTGACCTTAAAAAAATTGAATTTGTAATTATAATAAATAAAATATTGATATGGTGAAATTTGATTGATTCAATTAAACCAATCTAGTTTATACCTGACTAGATTAATAAAAAAAAACAAAATAACATTATTTTAATAAAAATAATTAATCTAAATTAACTTAATAAATAACTTATAAGTTATTAAATATATACTATATTAAAAAAAATATCTTAAACCAAATAAATTAAGCAGGCCTAAAAATATTATAATGTTACTTTCTAATAATTTAGTAAGGATTTGGAGAATATATATTCAATACCAAACTTTATTAGAAGATTAAGTTATTTCAACAACATGATTCGTAACAAAAACATCATTTTTTATATTTTATTAGCAAAATACAGGTATAACCATAGTACACCATGTTCTCAAATATACATAAGTCTTGAATTTTACTTTTCTTTAAAAAAAAAAATTGGAAAGGAAAATATACCTTAGTTCATAAAAATTAAAAATCAGTAAAATATTACCTTTTTGATAATTAGATACACCATTGATTTTTGGTTTTATAATATGATCACTTCATGTTTATCATGATAAGTCAAAACAATTATATTGATTTAATACATATAAAAGTCATAAATATTCCATCTTAATTAAGCAAACTTGATAAATATAACATAAGATATGAGGTAAAAAGTTAGTAGGGAGTGGTGGAGATAGAAGGCCTGATATTTGACTCATCAACTAGGCAGAGAGTATCGACATACGCCCTTTTAATATTAAAAGCTAAATTAGAAGTCTTTGAGGTTACTTAAATTAAATATTGGTACGAAGCTTTTATTCATTTATACCTAAATATTAATCTTAAGAATGATAAATGGGTGTTATAGTTAATCTGTAATATAAAAGATTTATAGGTTTTGTTTGATATGTCATTTTGATTTTCTTTCTAAAACCAAATTTTAAAATAGACACATAAAATTTATTGGTTTGGATAAAAAGTTTAATTATTTGATAATTTTAAATTTTTAATACTAGGAAGCTCGCAACATATATGTCACAAGCAATTATTTAGTTGAGTAATATATATATCAATCAAGAAATTTACTACATTTATTATTCTGTAAATTTGCTTTCTGAGTGCTGAGCATTTTAAACGACCACGTGATCAGAGAGATTCGATTCTCATATAATTATTGACAGCTTATTTGTGAGCCAAGAAGTATTATTGAATAAAAATACTTTCATTCTTTATTGTCGGCTGGAAAGTGAATTGAACATTTATTACTTGAGTTTTCTTCTTCATTTTATTGAATAAAAATGATTTTTATTTTATTTTATTAAGCTTTTTTATAAGCCTGATAATTTATCAGATAATTTTAGCAAAGTCGGATGTATGTTGGTCAAAAGTCATTCCCATCAATAAGATGGAGTAGCATGAACAATTTATTTATTTATTTTTGGTTTCTGCTAACGATTTATTTGATGATTAATATCGATTTATTTCCACTTTCTAGTATACCATAGTAGCCTAGGTGTGTTTTTTCCGGAATGGTTATGAGCATTTTTCCAATCTGCTGGGGGTGATGTTGGTGGGCTTGGGCTAGGAGCATGGTTATTTTTAATCTTGGGCTTTTGGCGAGGCTTCACGCTGCTACCTTTTTAGTTCATGAATTTGAGATTAAAAAAATCACCAAAAAGCTTGGACAAAGATAAAAAGTTATTGGTTTATAATTTTCCGGTAACAAAAATACAATATCTTAGTCCATATTTGAAGGAATAGCATCCACGAGGAAGTCCAAATTAAATGCGTAGGCCTCCTGTTTCTTCAATATATCTGTACAATATATCATCTTCTGCTGCTGTGATTATTAAAGCCTTGGCAAAAATTACAGATTATAGCACCCGCGAGGATGACGTTCCTTAAATTTTTCTCTACAGTCAATCTTTTTCCTTGACAAGCACAGGCAATATTATTGATTCAACTTTCCAAAATGTATTCTTTAGCCACCACAAAGCTTCACACACACACAAATAAAGGTTCTCTGATCTGTTGATTGGGTTTGGGTCTCAAGCGTTTGTGAGATTACAAGAGCTTGGATGTTAAAAAACTGGTCGTAATTACTTGTCAGGAGTTCTGGCAGTTGATAGTAATAGAACAAATTTATTATTTTCTTTTTGGTAAAACCATATTAAGATAATTTGCTAAAGATTAGTTAAGAGGAAGACAATTCTAGCCATTCCGTCGATAAATTAGTGAGATTGCTCCAATCACGGGGAAGGCTTTGCCAAATACTTAATCTCATGGATTCTGAGTTCTTAGCTATCAAATGGCTTTCAAAACAGTTGATTCTAAGTTTCATTTCAATAAATGCCAGTACCAACATTTGGAAGTGCTATAACATGGAGAGCTTGGTTTCGTCTTCTTGGCTCTGCTCCCCTCCGCTCCACCATCATCTCCATCTTATCATGGTATATTTCTATTTTTAAAGAGTTTGATCTGCGATTCTCTCCAACAAATTGGGATATCAAATTGTCAGATGCTGAAAAGGCTGGCAATTCATCTTCCGTTGCTTGAAAATGGCCAGCTATCTCATCCCCCTTCTCCTAGAGTGATGGAGTACATCCAAAAGAATGGTGAGAGTCAGTGATGGAATGGGAGCATCCTAATGCTAAGGATGTCCTTCGTCCCTTTATCATTCATGTGCTAGGTTGGAATCCTTGAACTGGAGAAGAGTCCACTTATATTTCCTCGCCAACCAAGAAGATGAAGAAGACGAACTTTTCTATGACGAAGCTGCAATCAACTCTGTCCTTGATGAATCAAAGAGCAGATCCAGAAATATTACAAAATGTAGGTAACAGGTTTACGTACATGATTTAATTTGTAGAGGAAAAAGGATTGAACTTCGCGTAATTAAATTGATGTCGTTCTCTGAAACTTACAGATCCTCTGTTTGTTATATTACAGTTTCTTATGAAGTGTATATTACGGTTTCAAGGATTCAGCATAGCATCAATATTTGTTGTGTTTTGCGTTATTGTAAAAACATCGTATCCAACATTTCGTACTCTTTTAAAATATTATTTTTTAAAAATTAATAAAATCAAATAATACTTCAAAATTTATCAGATAAAATAAAACATGTAATATTTGTTATATTAAATAAAATTCAATTTTGAAATTAAAATATAAACTTAAATAAAATATTATAATAGTAGAGTATCTAAAACATCTAATAAAATATTTTTATTCTTATAAATTTTGTGAGAAACAATAAAAAACTAATTTAGGAATTAATTGAGTAATTAATTAGTTCAAAGAGGATTTTATTTTATTTTATTTTTAGTGACAGCTAATTTCATCAAACACCAATTGCCTTGTTTTCGGATCACATAAGCTTAAGACATGGCACGTGCTACACTACTAATGCTGGGACACTGTCACGTTCTAACAATAATGTTTGAACCATTTAAGATTGGACCCCACTTCACTTGAACTTTATTTTATATTTATAATGAGGAAAAAGTATACTATCAAGCTTCATAGGCGTGCTTTTTTTTCTTTTCCTTAAAATTTTTATTTTATTTAGTTTAATCCAAAACTTTATTTTCTTGACTTTTTAAACAGTAGGATAAACTTAAAAGTAATGTTTTTTTTATTAGAAACAGCCTAGATACACTTAAAAGTATTTTAATCATAATTTTCCACATATATATCGGATTGCTGTGATTCTTGATGCGTTGGAAAGGTATTAATCCTTGGATTGCTTTTTTATGTTCCAAAATGATAATATGGGCGTCGAGCAAAGGATTGTTATTGACACATTGGTGAAAACCATTATTTTTTTTAATTAATCATTATTGTTTTTTTTTATCATTATATATATATATATTAATAAATTAATAAATTAATCGAATTTATTAAATCCATTCGAATCAATTAATAACCTAAATTTCAAATTTTTATTGTTGCTTTTAAAAGCTATCATTATTAGGATATCTTTGTTATATTAAAAATAATAATAATTCAAAATACAGCGTAGCACTACATAGGCACCCACCACTTTAGCAAATTGGATATCCCACTTGCTTTCTATGTTCCAATGCACTCAATCCTGGGATTGCTTTCGAGCAAAGGATTGTTATTGACACATTGGTGAAAACCAGCAATGTGCTTTCAACTTTGATTAACGATGTGATGGATATTTCAGCAGAAGATAACACCGGAAGGTGCCCTTTCGTCTACGCTCCATGATCAAAGAAGCTTGTTGCCTTGCTAAGTGCTTGTGTGTGTATAAAGGTTTTGATTTTGAACTTGATGTTCAAAGTTCTTTGCCTGATCTAGTGATAGGAGACGAAAGAAGGGCCTTTCAAGTTATTTTACACATGGTCGGATATCTTTTAAATATCTATGATGGAGGGGGGAATGTCATATTTCGAGTTTTTTCAGAGAGTGATAGCGTGGGCAAGACAGATAGAATGTTGGGGATGTGGAAATCAAATGCTCCTGATGAGTTTGTATGTATAAGGTTTGACATGGAGATCAGAGAAGGAAGTTCTCTATCAGATGGAGCTAGCTCATCCACAAATTCTTCTGGTTGGAGGCAAAACAGTGCTGAAGCTGAGGGTCTGGGCTTCATCATGTGCAAAAGGCTTGTACAGGTGAGGCATCAAATATTATTTTTATCTACGTGGACTACACATGCCAGTAGTTGATAATTATTGCTGCATTATTGTGCAATAGAGGCAATGGCAGCAGAGCAGACACCCTGTGAGGTGAATGCCATTTTATGCACCTAAATCTAGAGATGAAAATGCATTGCACAGAGAGAATTGCTAGTAAAATTTATGAAAGAAAACTTTCTTTTCTAAGTTTACAACTTCTTGTAAATGCATCTGATGAGATTTGAGGCATTCTCCCCTTGCAGAATGTTTCAATATGACCTTGTTCCATGGGTAATCTCTCTTAGCTAGTTCCATTTCTGGAAATTATAACGCACTTCCGCTTCCAAATAACCTCACTAAATATTACTCAACTTAGATTTCGTTTGGCATGACTTTTGCAAATTATCTAAGTTTTTATTTGTTTTTTACTCAAAGAAAAACCATATGTTTGGTTTGAAATAACTTTCTTGAATCAAAAACTTATTTCTACAATCAAGATTCTCTATAAGTCATACCAAATGGACTCTTCATCCATATCTCATTTGTTTTTCAGTTGGTGCCACCTCCATATAGGACTCAAAAGCTTTTTATTTTATTTTATTTTATTTTTTAGGGGGGGTTGGGTTATAAATGATTTGGTGCTATATCATGCCTCTGTTTGCGCTGTGGCTTTTATGAAAGCATACTTGAAATAAAGAGCTTTGTTTTATTTTTCCAGTTTATCTTCCTGTAGCAGATTTAAGATGCATGAACTATACTATATGAAACAATATTAAGAAGAAGTGTATAGCAGATGATGCAAGGTAATATCTGGATATCTTTGAACCCTCTGGGTTTTGCACAAAGCATGACTCTGGTTCTTCGGTTTCAAATCCGACCATCTTATGGAAGAGCCGCATTTGCCTCAGGACTTTCCTCAGAACAACCAAGTTCCATTCCTCAGTTCAGAGGCCTTCGTGTTATACTCGCTGACGATGATGCTTTAAACAGAACCATTACCAAGAAGTTGCTTGAGAAGTTAGGTTGTGAAGTGACTGCTGTTTCATCCGGGTTTGAATGCCTTAGTGCTCTTAGCTCTGCAGAAAATTCATTCCGACTAGTTGTCTTAGATATTCAAATGCCAGAAATGGATGGGTTCGAAGTGGCAACGCGAATCCGGAAGATCCGAAGTCGGAGTCGGAGTTGGCCATTGATTATAGCTGTGACTTCCAGTGCTGAGGATAATGTTTGGGAGAGATGCCTGCAGATGGGAATGAATGGAATGATCCGAAAACCAGTTCTCTTACAAGGGATGGCAGATGAGCTTCAAAGAGTTCTTCAGCGGGCCGGCGAAGGATTGTGAAAATAAGTTGTAAAGATGACCGGACATTTTTTATAGAGCAATCTTTCAAGGGTCATCACTGCTATTAAATCAAACAAACATGGTATACAAAGTGTAAACTTTCACCTCTCTCTAACGCTAGAATTTCATAGAATGGATATTGACTCATGAGAGAAAGCAATTTTTATATAACAGCAAAAGGAACCTGAAAAATTATTCAGAGAAGTGAAATAATACAGAGACTAAATCTTCCAGATGTGCTCAAGCTAGTTGGATATTTCTTGGCTCAGTTGCTTTTACTAATTGCTTTCATCTCTGTGAAAAAATAGTAAACTTTCAGCATTCAGGAACAAAGGGTAGCCCACTTTGATCCAACGAGAAACGTCAAAAACATGATTTTGAATTGGGTCAGTCACTTGAGCTTATAGTAGTCAGAACTGGCCTGGGGTCTGATCTTAAAATCTCGAAAAGAGCTCAAGTCACTTGGTTAATTTATGAGTTAGAGGATCAATCTGGATTTTCAAAACCCTTTTTTTTAGAAGGAAAGATATTTCCTAGTTTTGATTTGGTTAAGTTTTAACAAGAGTAAATTGGATTGTAGGAAGATTATTTGGGATTAACCATATTAATATCAAAATTAATATAAATTAAAACTTAACCAAAACTAAGTATAAATTAAAACTTAACCCGAATCTGATTTTAAATTACATATTTACTAAATCAAATCATCTTACTACATCTATAGTTAAGACGATACACATGCTTCTATAAGATTATTTTTAACTTCGAAACATTTTTGTGCTTAGATGTAGGAGATTGTTTTCTGAACTATAATTATAAAGATATCATTTATTTTTGGGTTTGAAAATGCATTTAAGTATATTTTAAAAATGTGTTTGATTCGAAAAAACATTAAATTGATGAGTTTTTCATATTTTTCAATGATTTTGATACGTTGATGTTAAAAAAATTAATATATTTTTATATATTTTTAAACGAAAAATATCTTATACGATAATACCAAACACACATGTGTTTTTATAGTAACTTTGTGATTGAAAAAACATGAAGAGAATGTTTGGGAACGCGGTTGAAATAGCGTTCCCTCAAATTTCAATTTTTTTTGCTAATTTTTTTTTATATATTTTCAGATGGTTTTAATATTTTGATCTAAAAAATAATTTTTAAAAAATAAAACAATATCATTTTAATATATTTTTAAATAAAAAATACTTCAAACTACAGTAATATAAATCCAAATAGGCCTGAAATTTTGATATGCCCCCAAACATCCAATAAGTCTTCGTTTTATATCTTGGCATCTTGTCCTCTTTCTCTTCTTCATTGCTTCTCTCCCACATACAATGAAAAATGGACATTTCATTATACATTTCCCTGCCCCTAGACATGTACAAAAACACAGCCAGCAAAAACCAGCTAGCTGGGTCAACCTGGTGACGTTACTGATTTGAAATGTGATTCAAACCGAGTTTGCTTTTCATCCAAGTAAAAGATTGATCCGTTCAAATTTAAATAATCCGATAGATTAATCGGTACTCAAGTAATTTAACAAATTAATTAGTGATTTGTTAAGATATATTTGTTTTTGGGTTTTAAAAGTATTTTTAAAAAGATTTAATTTTTTATTTTAAATTAATATATTTTTTAATATTTTTAGATTATTTTGACGTGTAAATGTCAAAAATAATTTTTTAAAAATAAAAAATATATTATTTTGATATATTTTTAAATAAAAAATACTTTAAAAAATAAATTATTATAAAATATAATACCAACTCGAAGGATTTTTTATTTATTTTTTATCTAAGTTTTTCTTTCAAACAACATTGTTCAATTAAAAATAGAAATTTAACATGGCAAGCCCACAACTTATCTTTAGACAGATAAATAGGATAAACAAAAAAAACAAAAAACCACCATCACCATTCCTCACCAAATGGCTCAAAGGACACAACATTATTTTAGTGTGATTGGTAATGGAAAGCAAAAAATATTTTTTTAATGTTTTTATTTAATTAAAAATATATTAAAATAATATATTTTTATATTTTTATATTAATATATTAAAAAAACCTAAAAACAATATAAGGACTAATTGGGAAAAGTCTTCAAAGAAGAAGGACTACTTTTTATGGGATGGTGGGGGAGTTCTCGGAATTGAAATGGGCAAGGATGCAGAGAAGTGTCTTCATTCCCATCGCTGTTATCGCCAACCGAAGAGTCCAAATTAATCCTGGCCAGTTATGGAAAGTCGTCGGAGGGCAACTCATTTTCCTAAAGGATTGTTTGGCAATGCGTGCACTTGCATAAAGGAATGGTCAAGGCTCTCTTGAAAATTAAGAGGTGTATAAAAAGTAACGAGATTGGATGTGTTTGATTGGACAAGTGTGGTAACTCTTTGTAAATTGTATTTTTTAAAATTTTATTTTATTTTTATTATTTTTTTATAATTTTAGATCGTTTTGATATGCTGATATCAAAAATAATTTTTAAAAAATAAAAAATATATATTATTTTAATGCATTTCTAAACAAAAAACACTTTGAACCGCAACCATTACCACAATCTTAAACAAACCTACATCATAGTTGGATTTTGCTCCCCCGATCTTCAACTTTGAATATTAAAATTTATTATTCACTTATGTCTTTGATTTTGCTTATTCGAATTAAGCCGACATGACCTGGTCTATTTTTTTTCAATCAATTTTTCAAAAATAAAAAAACTTAATAAATAAACCAAATCTCTAATTTGAATTATAAAATAAGTTATAAATTTCAAATCCAGTAATGGATTTATTAAAAAGAAAAAAAATTAACTATATAAATACAATTTGAATTAAAAGTCGAATAGAGTAGCATTTTTAGCACGAAAACTATTGTTAAAATATTTTTATTCTTAAGAATTTATGCAAAACAATTAGAGAACTAATTTAGGGATCAAATATTTTTATGAATTATAAAATTGACTATAAACTTAAAATTCTTGAATATACAATATAACTTCTGGAATCATAAGATAAAAACTCATATAAAATTATAATTTTGTAATAAATATGAATTCTTGGATCACATAAGCTTGAGACATGGATAATGTTTGGAGCATTTAAGACTGGACCTCCTTGACTTAAATTTTATTTTATATCTATAATAAGGAAAAGGCACCATGGGGTGGGGTTGAAACCTTTTTATGCTCGGTTGCTGGCATTTGCGACTAGGTTATGGGTATAGTTTTAAGACCCGGCCCGGTCCAAGGCCCGGGTTCCGGGTTTTGACCGGGTCACCGGGTCTCGACCGGGTCAAAATTTATTTTTTAATTTTTTTTAAAAAATCAAAACGACATCGTTTTAGCAAAAAAAAAAACAAAAAAAAAATAAAAGTCAACTGGTTTGGGGCCGGGTCTTGCCGGGTCGACCGGGTCTGGCCGGGTCAATTCCCAAGCGGGTTTTGGCCTTCACCCGGACCGGTCCCATGCCCGGGTCGGCCGGGTCCCGGGTCGACCCGCCGGGCCGGTCCGGGTTTTAAAACTATGGTTATGGGTCAAGCTAGTTAAAATGTGTTTGTGCATGCGGTTGAAATCACATTTAAAAAAAAAAAAAATTGTTAAAAATTATTTTTTTTATGTTTTCAGATTGTATTGATGTGTTAATCTCAAAAATAATTTTTAAAAAATAAAAAAATATTATTTTAATATATTTTTAAATAAAAAAACACTTTAAACTACTATTGTTTTTATAATTCCAAACAAACCCGAAGTTTTGATAGCGTGGTAAGCCACATGAAACAGTACACTTCCAACTGGCTATGCTAATAAGACCAAACATCCAATAAGTCTTCGTTTTATATCTTGGCATCTTGTCCTCTTCTCTTCTTCATTGCTTCTCTCCCACATACAATGAAAAATGAACTGTGTCAAACTATCAACCATCAACCCAGTTGTCATGCACATTTCATGATACATTATTTCCCTTCCCCTCCACATGTACAAAAACACAGCCTGCAAAAACCAGCTAGCTGGGTAACTCGGTGACGTTACTGATTTGAAATCTGATTTAAACCGAGTTTGCTTTTTATCTAGAATTTAAATAACCTCACAAATTAATTAATATTCAAGAAACTTAACATATAAATTTGTGACTCGATTGATCTAAGTGAAATCTAAGTAGTGTCAACTCCAAAGATTTTTTTTATTTAAAAAAATATTGTGTAATTTTTTTTTTTAAAACAATATTATTCAATTAAAAATAGAAATTTAACATGGCAACCCCACAACTTTTGAATTAGTACAAGAAAAAAGAAAAAGAAAAACGAAAGGCATCAGCCGAGAACTACATAGAAAATTTTTTAGTATTAATTAAATAAAATTAATTAAAAAAAAACCTCCATGAAGTAAAAAAAAATTAAATAGAAAGAAATTTAACATTAACAAACTAAACTAAATAAAAAATAAATAAATAAAAACAAAAAAAAAAATTCAGGTTAACTCGTCAAACCAGGTTAACCCATTAAACCCGGGATCCTTGTCATGAATGTCTGATAACTAAATAAAAAAAAGTGAACGCTAACAAACTGAACTAAACAAAAAAAAAATTAAATAGAGAAAAATTGAGTTAACTCATCAAATCATGTTAACCCGTTAAACTCAGGATCTGTGTCATGAAAGTCTAATAACTAAATAAAAAAAAATAACATTAATAAACTAAATTAACCAAAAAAAATTATGAAAATAAAAAAACAAAAAAAATTGACGGGTCAACCTAGAATTAACTAGGTTCACCCGTGAAACCAGGTTAACACGTGAAACTCAGGATATGTGTCATGAAAGTCAAATAACTAAAAAGAAAGAAATTTAATATTAACAGACTAAACTAAACAAAAAAAGTAATTAAAATGATAAAGAAAAAAGCAAAAAAAAAAAAATTCTGAGTTAACTTGTCAAACTAGGTTAACACGTTAAACTTTAAAAATATTTTATGAAAGTTTAATAACTAAATGAAAAAAATTAAACATTAATAAAGTAAATTAAACAAAAAAATTTTTTGTTAAAAGATTAAAAAAAAAAGCAAAAAAAATAATCCTGAAATGCATAAAAAACAATTAAAAAAATAACACAACTAAGAAAAAAAAACAAAAAACCTAAGGCATAGGGATCACTGTTTTACTATGAACTGCACTGTGCATTCCACAGTAAAACACTAATCTCTTTTAGTATATTTTACAATAAACAAAAAAAAAAAAAACAAAAAACCTAAGGCATAGAAATCACTGTTTTACTATGAACTGCATTGTGCAATCCACAGTAAAACACTAATCTCTTTTAGTATATTTTACAATAAACAAAAAAAAAAAACAAAAAACCTAAAACATAGGGATCACTGTTTTACTATGAACTGCACTGTGCAATTCACCGTAAAACAATAATCTCTTTTAGTATATTTTACAATAAATAAATAAAAAAAACAACCATCACCATTCCTCACCAAATGGCTCAAAGGACACACAACATTATTTTAATGGAAAGCAAAATATTTTTTTTAATGTTGTTATTTAATTAAAAATATATTTTTATATTAATATATTTAAAAACACCTAAAATCAATATTAATTTAATATTTTTCTAACCAGACGTACTTCCAGCATTTAAAACAAATTAGCGTTCCCTCAAAAGTCAAATCTAATACATCAAATAATTGAACAATTCAATACACATAATAATCTATCTTCAATAGTAAATAAAATCATTGCAATTTAAATACGATTTAATTATTGAATGTGAATAAAATAAGATATAATAATAAAATAGAGATCGTCGTCTCCTCACCCTATGTAAGAGATGACTGCTTTTGCACAAAACTCTTCACCTCACCAATCAACAAAGAACATTCAGGCGATTCAGGCAGGCAATAAAACCCATGAAAAGCATTTGGATACTCTACCAAATGTACTTCTTTCCCAGATTTCTTCAGCCCCTCATGGTACCTCTTCTGCCAATCTTGCAAGGGATCGAACCCTCCGACAAAGAGTAACGTCGCAGGGAACTTCACGCCTGAAATATCCACCGCATTTGGTCCGAAAACATTAACCACCGAGTGGTTTCGGTCCGATCCCTCAGGCAGAAACGCCTTCCACATCCAGTCTGTACCTTCCACTGATATTAAAGGAACCCCAACAAGCTTGATTTCTGATTCTGTCCTTTCTTCCCCTCCGAAAAATGGCTGCATTGCTATGAGTCCCTTGATCTTTATGTTAGAAAATGTGTGTTCACAAGCTTTGAGCACGACGTGATGAGCCAAGTTACCTCCTGCACTATCACCGGCAATAAAACACCTTCCAAGATCCAACTTTGCTGGGAAATTCTCAAAGGCCATGCCATCGATGTATTTCAACGCATCAAAGCCATCCTCGTACTGGCATGGGTACTTGTACTCAGGAGCAAGCCGATAGTTTATAGAGATAACAACTGCATTCATTTCACGGGCAAGTCGCCGGCAGAGTACGTCAAAAAATTTTGAGTTAGTTGATTGAAAGTGTGGTTATAATTTTTTTAAAAGTATTTTTTATTTAAAAAAATATTTTTTTAATTTTTTAAAAATTATTTTTGATATCAGTATATTAAAATGATCTGAAAATATATATAAAAAATTAATTTAAAATATATTTTTAAAATTTTAATATTTTTTAAAACAAAAAAATAAATAAAGCTCACAAAATTGGGTAGCTAAAAGTCAATGTGTTTAGTTATTTTAACCACGTTATATATATGTATATATATTAGAAGAAAGGACTCCAACCCTAGCGCAAAAGACCTACAAAGTATAAACTAGCCTAACAAATCATACCCAGAGAAGCAAAAGCCAGAAACAAGCTAGCTCAATTTTTTATTTTTTTTATTAAATAGACTTATTAAATTTAGAATTATTTATGTCAATAAACATATTGCTTCTCTGGGTATGATTTGTTAGGCTAGTTTATAGGTCTTTTGCGCTAGGGTTGGAGTCCTTTCTTCTAATTTATCTAAATATGGGCTTTAGAATCTTGTTTAATGAAATTAGCGTTCTTGATTTCTTGGGGTAGAAAGAACAGAACTATTATTAAAATTATAAATAAATAAATAAATAAATATGCTCAGACTTCTACCATGTATCAATAGAGAAAAATAGTGTTTTATCCCAGTTTTTTTTCTAAACCTTAGATGCGTTTTTTAATTTTAGTCATTGATTGTTTTGTTTTCAATTTTATCATCATAGATTGTGCTGACTGCTATGGAGTTTTAACTCTGACGCAACAACTTGCTGGGTTGAACTGAGTTCTGTATTTCTCAATTAGCAGCGTGCAAAAAACAGCATTTAGATAAAATTGACGGGGGAGGAGTGAGAGGCATCATTCATAGCATAGTACTTACAGCTCTTGAAGCTAAGCTTCAGGCTCTTACATTTTCAGGTCAGCTTTTTCAAAGTTTCAACAATGGGGTGGGTCTACACGTTCAACTCAGCCAGCAATTAGCTTCTGATTCTTTTGTTGAAGTTTTCAATTATATGCAAGCGCTAGACAAAAGAAAAGCAAATTTGAGGTGCACAGCAACTTGCCATATCTTATAATATAATATTTGGTAGGTAAAGGTTGTGGCTTCCTTCCTAGCAACTTCCTTCTTCTCAAACAATACAATAATCTTCCAAATCTCATCTCATTATACCATTGACTTCCCGATTTCCCTCATCAAATTTCTTAAGCCTTTCTGATGATCAGTGCTTCCTTTTCTGATTGAATCGAATCATCTGGAGCTCAACATCTTGCAACTACCTTATTATTTTTAAACCGTATACCAGCACTTGAAGCACATCTTGAATCCAGGTAAATTATTTATAATCCATCTTCTTCATTTTGTTTTTCACATGTAACTATGGTTTGAATCTTTCAAGGAAAACACAAGTTGTAGAAATTATAATGAGAAACTTTGGAGTTAGGATCATCAACAGTTTCCAAAAATAAATAATTTGATCTTTCTCAGTTGTAACAATCCATGCCTTACGGAGTTCATACTAAATTGACCCCAGTTAACCTTGAATTCATTGTTTTTTCTTCTTAGTTTCTTTGCTGTTTGTAACTTATTATTTTAGTTTCAACCTTCCTTTTCCAATTAATGTACTTCCGTTAATTTTTATTCAATATTTTGACCCTTTTTATCTATAGGACAAAATGGTTAGACCAAATGATCCGTTTTGGAATCATGTTGAAGATATGAATGATGGAAGCATGAAGTGTACGTTTTGTGGGCATTTATTTGCCAATGGTACTTCCATTTCGAGGATCAAATGGCATTTATCAGGAGATAGAGGGCGTGGTGTTGGCATTTGTGGTCAGGTGCCTCAAGAAGTTCAAGAAGCAGCCTTTCTAGCTATGCATGGTGGCAACAAAAGGCATAAAGGCATAGCAAATTTAAGCAATGATAATGATGCTGGAAGGATGCAAGCGGGAGTTCAAGGCATGGAACAAGGTGTTGGGCCTGAGAGAATTCATTCGCGTTTAGAAGCGGCAAATGACATGGAATACACTGGTGAAGGATCTTTTCAGCATGTTGACAGAAGTGACTCTCCTTGGAGACTCAGAGTTGATGCTTATGAGAATAGAGGAGAAGCAACACAAGGAACAGATGTAGTGGATCAATTTGTTGATGGCACTTGGGTTCAGATACACTCTGCCCTTTCAAAGGAGCAGCAGCTGAATGAAATCTCTACCTATTTAATGCAGGAAGATGAGGATGTGGAGCGTCTGCATGATGGATTTGAAACTGTAGCGAGACAGAACAAGTGCAGCATCTGGAGAGAGGTAGCTCTTGTGAGAGGCCATCAATTAATCAAGCTGATGAGCCTAGAGGAGATTCATCCCAACCAACAGATCCATTGTGTCTTGATCATGGAAGATATTATGCCCAACTATTTGCTCCATCAGTAAACAATGATGTCGTTATGTATGATGTGCAGAACATGGTTAGAGTGAGGACAGAACCAGTGGAGAATAGTGGAAGATCAGTGCGGCCTGACGCTGGAGCTAGATCTTCTATAAGCCTTAAATACAACACAAGTGAGACTAGAGGAGTTCCATTACCTACTAGCTCTATAAAGCCAGTGGGTCGAGCATTTGAAGAGAATAAGAAGGTGATATGGTCTTTGTTAATGGATGATGAAGTTCCAACCATTGGCATTTATGGGATGGGGGGAGTTAGTAAAACAACAATACTGCAACATATCCATAATGAGCTTCTACAAAGACAAGATATTTGTGATCATATTTGGTGGGTGACTGTATCTCAAGATTTCAGCATTAACAGATTGCAGAATCTTATTGCTAAACGTCTTGATCTAGACCTTTCAAGCGAAGATGAAGATTTGCATAGAGCTGCCAAATTGTCAGAAAAACTAAGGAAGAAACAAAAATGGATTCTTATTTTAGATGATTTGTGGAATAATTTTGAGCTACACAAAGTGGGAATTTCTGTCCCGTTGAAAGGATGCAAGCTGATTATGACAACTCGATCAGAAACGGTTTGTCATCGGATGGCTTGCCACCACAAAATCAAAGTGAAGCCACTTTCTGGGGGAGAAGCTTGGACTTTGTTCATGGAGAAACTTGGACGTGACATAGCATTTTCACCAGAAGTGGAACGAATTGCAAAAGCTATTGCTAGGGAATGTGCTGGTTTGCCTTTGGGAATTATTACAGTGGCAGGAAGCTTGAGGGGAGTGGATGACCTACATGAGTGGAGAAATACATTGAAGAAATTGAGAGAATCAGAATTTAGGGACATGGATGAGAAGGTATTCCAAGTATTGAGGGTTAGTTATAATCGATTACGTGATGTAACACTACAACAATGTCTCTTATACTGTGCATTATTTCCTGAAGATCATTGGATTGAAAGAGAGGAGTTGATAGGTTATTTGATCGATGAGGGAATAATTAAAGGAATGAGAAGTAGGCGATCAACATTTGACGAGGGCCACATGATGCTTAATAGACTTGAAAATGTCTGCCTATTGGAAAGTGTTAAAATGAAGTATGTTGGTAGTAGATGTGTCAAGATGCATGACTTGATTAGGGACATGGCCATCCAAATACTGCAAGACAACTCTCAAGTCATGGTTAAAGCAGGTGCGCAATTAAAAGAATTGCCAGATGCAGAGGAGTGGACAGAGAATCTCACAAGAGTCTCACTAATGCAAAATCAAATTCAAGAAATTCCTTCCAGCTATTCACCAAGGTGTCCCTATCTATCAACTCTATTGCTATGTAAAAATCATCTTTTGGGATTTATTGCGGATTCATTTTTCAAGCAATTGCATGGGCTCAAGGTCCTCGATCTGTCTTGCACAGGTATTAAAAATTTGCCAGACTCTGTCTCTGATTTGGTGAGTCTTACAGCATTATTGCTCAATGATTGTGAGAAACTAAGACATGTTTCATCATTAAAGAAGCTCAGGGCACTGAAGAGGTTGAATCTCTCTCGTACTGCACTTGAAAAGATGCCGCAAGGAATGGAATGCCTAACCAGCCTGAGGTATCTTAGAATGAATGGATGTGGTGGAAAGGAGTTTACTAGTGGGATATTACCAAAACTCTCTCACCTGCAAGTCTTTGTACTAGAAGAGCTTGTGGGGACCAGTTATGCTCCGATAACAGTTAAAGGAAAGGAAGTAGGATCCTTGAGGAATTTGGAAACTTTGGAATGCCATTTCGAAGGTTTCTCTGACTTCGTGGAGTATCTCATATCTCAGGATGGGATCCAATCATTAAACACATACAGAATTTCAGTAGGAAATCTGAAATTCTTTTATGTCACTGAAAAGTGTCCAAGTAAAACAGCTGGGTTGGGTAATTTGAGTATCAACGGAGATAGAGATTTTCAGGTCATGTTCTTAAATGGCATTCAAGGACTGGTTTGTGAACGCATCGATGCAAGAAGTTTATGTGATGTTTTGTCATTAGAGAATGCAACTGAACTGGAGGAAATCAGCATTGGGGTTTGCGATAGCATGGAGAGCTTGGTTTCATCTTCTTGGTTCTGCTCTGCTCCACCACCATTGCCATCATATAGTGGTATGTTTTCTGGTCTTAAAAGGTTTTATTGTGTTGGATGTGACAATATGAAGAAGTTGTTTCCACTTGTGTTGCTACCAAACCTCGTAAACCTGGAAAGGATTGAAGTGACATCATGTAAGAAAATGGAGGAGATAATAGGAACAACAGATGAAGAAAGTAGCACCTCCAATTCCATCACGGAATTAACACTCCCAAAGTTAAGAACTCTGACATTGCATTCATTACCGGAACTAAAAAATATTTGTAGTGCAAAACTGATTTGCAATTCTTTTGAATATATTACTGTAAAGTATTGTGAGAAGCTGAAGAGGATGGCAATTTGTCTTCCGTTGCTTGAAAATGGCCAGCCATCACCTCCCCCTTCTCTTAAAAAAATCGAGGCACATCCAGAAGAATGGTGGGAGACAATAGTGGAGTGGGAGCATCCTAATGCAAAGGATGTCCTTCATCCCTTTGTAACTTTGACAAGAAATGGTTGTAAGAATACTAATAGATTGTAACCTTAAATTTGCTCTTATTTAATAATATATCATTCTTTCAATTATTTTTGTTAAAAATTATGTGCAAAACATCATTATTTTGGATATGAATGATGAAAATAGTCCTTTAAATAAACAAGGATATTCTTATTAATTAATATTGAAATTACTTGTACAATGGGTGGATTTGGGTCGGTTTGAAATGGGATTGCCAATTCCATACTTCAAAGAAAAATCCAAAGAACGGAAAGCATAAAGCCCAACACATGAACATGAGCAGTACATTAAATTTAGTTATTGTCATAGAAATTGTGATAATTAAATTAATACAACATAGAAAGTTTGTTAAGCAAACTTGATAAATCTAACTTAATACATATGTAAGTTTATGAAGATTGAAGACCTAGTCTTAATACATATGTAAGTTTATGAATTTGTAACGAAAACAAATAAAATATTGTGTTTTTTTTTAAAATCTGAATATTTGAGAATTGGTGGGGTTGATTTTGTTAGCTTGATATGTTTTCGCCTTTGCTATCAATTTTATTTTTTTTGGTTACTTTTGTATGCTTTCCTCTGTTGCTAATATCCACCTCAGCATGTAGCATCACTCTGATATAAACACCTTGGGTATATTGGTAAAATAGAAAAACATTCACTATAATTTGTCTCACAAAAATTTCATGATAAAGCTAATATACACACTCAAAGGCAGAAGCATAAGATCTACCAAACACACCTGCAAGCGAATATTGGTAATTTCTCTTTTAATTTATTTTTATCCCAATTAGTAATTGCTACGTAATTAAATTTGGAGCCTCACTCTCATTTGCACACTTAATCTAGCATTGTCAAAACTGGTTTATCTTTACAGTTACAACCTATTTTTTAAATATTTTAATTTTTTAATATTTTTAAATTATTTTGATGTGTTGATAAAAAATAAATAATTTAAACAAATTATTTTAATATATTTTTAAATAAAAATGTTTTTTTAAAAAATCACAGCATGCAGAAATATGCTATTCTTTTTAGAAACTTTCATGTGTTTGCATTTTCTTGTGTCAACATTAAGACGGGTCCACATGTTAACTTTCTATATATTATAATATAATATATGTATTTAGCTTGGAGGTATAGTGATTTTTTTATTAAAAAAATATTTTTAAAAAAATAGAAACCACACTTTTAAAAATTAACAATATATATTTTTTATATAGCTATAAAAAAAATCAAAGTTATCTTCAAATCAAACATCATTTTAATATATTTTTAAATAAAAAATATTTTAAAAAACAACCGCAATCAGATACTTGCTTATTTTCTATTTGCATCTAACTAGTGCAAACTAGATTTATGTATACTGCAACTTTATTATTTTTCTAAGCCATATATTCTTCTCTGATCTGTGATTTCTCTTCTTCTTTTTTTGTTCTTCTTGGGATAGAAAGAACAGAATTATTATTAAAATTGAAAAAGAAAAAACTGCCCAGGCTTTTACTATGTACCAGGAGAGAAAACACTATAGATTAAAATATTCATAAATATTGCATGATTTCCATCTTAATTAAGCAAACTTGATAAATTTAATTAAACAAATCTGACTTAATACATATTAAAGTTTGTGAAGATTGAATACCTGGTACTTTTACTCAATTGGAAAGAATAATTCTTAATTTACTTAATATAGGGCTGCCAAAAAAGTCCTATAATTTACTCAATTGGAAAGGATCATGGTACTTACTGGTATGATTGTTATGTGCGCAATCAAAACATAATTTGTTTTTGTACTCAGAATTATGTTTGAGTGCATTTAAAAATCTGTTTATTTTGAAAAAAAATATTAAATTAATATTTTTTAATATATTAATATTAAAAATAAAAAAATATTTTGATTACTAAATCTCATGACATTAAATAGAGTTTTTTTTCCCTCAATAGAACACTCATGACATTAAATAGAATAACTTCAAGAAAAACACTCATGACATCAAATTATAGATAGCTTACGAATAGGAAGATATTATAAGGTTATTAATTTTCATTAAGAGAAAAGCTAAGAGACTTGGGAGAATCACTATATATATCCACACCTATTTCATTGTAAACTACAATAGTACGTGATCTAAGGTGTTTTGCCTGTTTTTTTTTAATTTGTTTTTGTTTATTTTTTTATAGGCTGGTTTAGAATTCAGCTAAGACATCTAATAAAATATTTTTATTCTTAGAAATTTTGTGAAAACAAGGTAGATGTCTCGCTGTTTTTTTTTTTTATAAAGCATTTTTGTTTTTAATTTCATTTGATAATTTATTTCAATAAGCTTGTTATGGGGCTCTTGTGGTCTAAGAAGAAAAAACAATTCAATGTAGAGGTGATTTTGTTCAATTTAATTGATTAAAAATAAGTGAAATTTTGAAGGTAAAATTTGATATTAGAATTATATTCAAGACTGAATTTGATATTAAAACTAAAAATAAGTAAAAAGCTTTTACACTGGTAAAATTGCTATCCAGCTGGTGTACAGATTGGATAGCAAATCAAGCGTTGAAGTTTTCTACTGCAGTGAAGCTCTCTCTGGTTCTGATAAGTGTTCGAAAATATTTTATTATTTGTTTGTTTTTATGGTTTAAAACTATTTTTAAAAAATTAATTTTTTATTTTAAATTTAATTAATTTTTTTGTGTTTTGAAATTGTTTGGATGTATTGATATTAAAAATAATTTTTTAAAAATAATAATTAAATATTATTTTGATGTATTGTTAAACAACAAATATTTTAAAAAATAATTGATACTGCACTCTCAAACACTCCTAAATGCTTTATTATTGAAATAAAAAGCTAAAATGTGAATAGAAATAATAGAAATTAATGTGTATTTTTTAAATGAATTTCTATTTACTTTATATACTCTTAAACAGGTCTTTGTGTTTGACTTCAGAGTTTATAGAAAAACAAGTCAAGACCAATCAAATTCAAAGAAGTTAACCCGAAGAGTATAATTTAACTGATTAAATTTTGAGTTTATTTTTTAAAAATTATTAATTTAAGTTTATTTATCCGTTAAATTCACTTGGAACCAGCCTGGATACACTAAAAGTAGTAATGCTTTTTTTCTTCTTGAAAACAGCCTGGATGCACTTAAGTATTTTAATCACAACTTTCCACTTACATATCAGATTGCTGTGATTCTTGACGCGTTGGAAAGGTATCTTAAAGGGCTACAAATTAGCCTCTAATGAGGATTTCTGAAAAAGAACTCCTAAAGCATTTACGTGGCTGCCTAAGAAGTCCCAAAATTTAGGTTTTTGATGAAAACGTGTGGGATCATGGAGACGTGATGAAAAAGGAGGGCTGCCTCGTTGAGAAAAAGGGGTATTTGTTGGCAATTGCGCCAGAGAAAAAAAAGAGAAGGAGAACAGGCAAGGAAAGGAATGGCTAATACAGTGAAGCAGTAATATTTTTTGATATATTAATATTAAAAATAAAAAATATATTTTGATTACTAATAACGAATAGTTAAGAGACGTACTGGTGGACTCACATATTAACTGATTAACATGAGTAAAAAACAAAACCACATCATATTATTTATTTATAAAAACTAAAAAGGTAAAATCTAAGTTGACTTGGCCTGATTTTTAATAATTTAATTTTTTTATCAAATAAAAAAGAAATTAAAAAAATAGCATCATTTTAATAAATAATAATAATAATTGATATTGACTTAGTAAACCTAGTGACACGGTATCTTTCATACCGAATCAAGTTTAACAATTATGTAGGTAAAGACTATGTTTACTTGCACTACAAATCAAGATGATAAAAAGAAAAAGTTGAACGTAGTGTTTTAAGATCGCTCATTAAACATTATCTAAATTTATTTATTAAACTTTATTTTATTGTTAAATTGTGTTAAAAATAAAATAATAGTATAAGAGATTAACTAAATATATTAAATAATTTTAATTTATATAGTAATGTTATCAAGTTTTTATAATAAATTCTAAGGAAAAAAACTTATGAATTGATTAAAAGTATTTAATGAATATTAACAATTATAATATTATAATATGGGAAAATTATCATGATTTTTTTATAGTTTAGTTGTTATTATATTTATCTTTAATGTTTTAAAAAATTATAATTTATATCCTATACTTTGTTGTGTGCGTAAAGTTTACATTAAAAATCATTATATAGTTTAATTTATTTTATTTTATACTTATTAAGAATGTAAACTATAATCTTCTAAAATATAAAATGTATACTTTAGTCTATTTTACACTCATTAAAGATGTAACCTATAATTTTTTAAAATACAGAGGGTAAGACAAAAAACAACTAAATTATAGAATAATTAGGGTAATTTTCCCTAATAATATTTTTAGTATTTTAGATTAAAAAAACAAAGTTTATAACATAATGGGTGAAAAGTTAGAGTAATTCCAAATTACCTGATTCTTTAATTGAACAAATCAAATATTGATAAAATAAAGAAAATTTTGAAATCAAAGTATGAAAATAAATTTATAATAATTTGAATAAGTATCCGAAATAACAAGTTTTCTCACCCAAATTACTCCTATTCCTATTCATAAATTTTTTATTTTAAAAAAAAACTAATAAAATGGTTTTAATAAATTATGATGATAGTAGTTAGTTTTGTTTTTTAGTTTCTTAATTTTGTAACAAAATTACGAAAATGAAATCGTGAGCAGTTGATACTAAACAATGCCTAAAATAATTTTGCAAATTAGGGAATCCAGAATAGCCCAACAGTGTCTATTGGCGAGTACCTGTAAACTTGGCCACAGACGCTCTCGGAATGGTAAGCTTGGAAGAGCTGCAGGATGCAAGCTTGTGCTGAAGAAGGAAGAGGACAATTGCCCACATAAATGGCAAAGAGGGTGATTGTTAGGTATTGCCATTAGTGGGACTACCCCACCACCAAGCAAAGTGGCCACCACCACCAAGCAAGTGGCAGCAGCCTTTGTTGAAGAAGATGGCAGCCACCCACTCCCATGTGCAGCTGCTGGAAAGAAGAAGAGAAGCCACCATCATGGCTATAAATAGACACCATACAAAGAGAGTTTTGTGAGAGTTGAGAATAACGTGAGTTTGTGAAAGAGTGAAGAGAAAGAGAAGAGGAAGGGCTGCTGCCATGGGCAGCAGCCCTGCAGCTGCAAGGCAGCGAGAGTGAGATGGGAGTTGAGTGATTATATCCTCCTACATGTATTTATTGTATCCCTTCTCTATCTATAATAAAATGACTCTCTCCCGTGGATGTAGGCGGTTTTGCCGAACCACGTAAAATACTGTGTCTTAGTGTGCTTACCCCTCCGTTGAGCAATTATCAGTACATCACCGGTCACCGGATTCCGCCCAACAACAAACAGAGGATCTGTAAGTTTCAGAGAACGACATCAATTTAATTACGCGAAGTTCAATCTTTGTTCCTCTACAAATTAAATCATGTACGTAAACCTGTTACCTACATTTTGTAATATTTCTGGATCTGCTCTTTGATTCATCAAGAACAGAGTTGATTGCAGCTTCGTCATAGAAAAGTTCGTCTTCTTCATCTTCTTGGTTGGCGAGGAAATAAAAGTGATAGCTAAGAACTCAGAATCCATGAGATGAAGTATTTGGCAAAGCCTTCCCCGTGATTGGAGCAATCTCACTAATTTATCGACGGAATGGCTAGAATTGTCTTCCTCTTAACTAATCTTTAGCAAATTATCTTAATATGGTTTTACCAAAAAGAAAATAATAAATTTGTTCTATTACTATCAACTGCCAGAACTCCTGACAAGTAATTACGACCAGTTTTTCAACATCCAAGCTCTTGTAATCTCACAAACGCTTGAGACCCAAACCCAATCAACAGATCAAAGAACCTTTATTTGTCAAGGCTCCATACACTTTCTCGACAAGAACCGGAGGAGGAGGCTGTGGGGTATTCGATGGTTGAAAAAGGAACGTGAATTATGCTGGAGAGCATGCAGGTGGCGATGTGTTTGGAGCTTAGCCTGGTGTTCTCCAAATCCTTACTAAATTATTAGAAAGTAACATTATAACATTTTTATATCTGTTTAAATTTTTTGGTTTAAGATAATTTTTTAATATTATAAGTCATTTATTAAGTTAATTCAAATTAATTATTTTTATTAAAATAATACCATTTTATTTTTTTTAATTAATCTGGTCAGATATAAACTAGGTTTGATTGAATCGGTCAAATTTTACCAATTCAATATCTTATATGGAAAAAGATTGACTGTAGAGAAAAATTTAATGAACGTCATCCTCGTGGGTGCTATAATCTGTAATTATTGGCAAGGCTTTAATAATCACAGCAGCAGAAGATGATATATTGTACAAATAGATTGAAGAAACAGGAGGCCTACGCATTTAATATGGACTAAAATTGTTTTATATCACAGCTAGACAGATAGCAGAAGGTTACTAGATAGTGGAAATAATATGCTCCTAGCCCAAGCCCACCAACATCACCCCCAGCAGATTGGAAAAATGCTCATAACCATTCCGGAAAAACACACCTAGGCTACTATGGTATACTAGAAAGTGGAAATAAATTGATATTAATCATCAAATAAATCGTTAGCAGTAACCAAAAATAAATAAATAAATTGTTCATGCTACTCCATCTTATTGATGGGAATGACTTTTGACCAGCATACATACGACTCTGCTAAAATTATCTGACAAATCATCAAAAAAGCTTAATAAAATCAGAAAAAAATATCATTTTTATTCAATAAAATAAAGAATAAAACTCAGGTAATAAATGTTCAATTCATTTTAATAAATGTCCCACACGTTTTCATCAAAAACCTAAATTTTAGGACTTCTTTGGCAGCCATCTAAAATTATATAAAAATAATATTTTTATTTTTAAAAAATTATTTTTTACGTCAATACATTAAAATAATCTAAATATATAAAAACATTATTTAAAAAAATCAAAATTTTTAAAAACACAAGCATTCGCAAACAAGGTAACGCGTCAAGAATCACAATAATATGACATGTGAGTGGAAAGTTGTGATTAAAAAACATTACTATTTGTAGAGTGATTTTGACAGCGTAGCAGGAAATGTTATTATTGTTATTTTTAAAATATTTTATTTATTTATAAATATATTAAAATAAAAGTTGTTAATTTTGTTTCGTTTTATTTGTAATGATTTCATACCAATTCAAAAAATTAAATAAAACAAAATAATTTTCATCTCATTTCAAATCTCGGTCCCTTCCAAATTTTTTGGTTATATTCCGTTGAGTGTTCCGGTTTCATTCCACATGTTGTATTCCAGTCTTAAAAAGCTATTGAATCAAATTGAACCTGATTCAATTAATTAATTAAACCATCAAAATATAAAAAGCTCTTTTTCATTACTATTTTCATTAACTATGATATTAATTTTTTAAATTTTGATTTATCACTAATATATATGGTTTATATTCATGTTGTTGTTTTTTCAAGTTTATACTTTGTAGGAATTTAAGCAAAAAAACAAATGTTTTAGATCTCATTAGCCTTGATAATATTGACCTAGCTTTATATTTAAAATATTAGTGTTAAATATTTTAATTTCATAATATTTTGATATTTTATTAAAGTTGAATTGTTTTAAGTTAAAAAAATTATTTAATCTTAACTATTAAAAAATATTTTAAAATTTAAAATTATATTTCATCACGTCTCCATGCTCCCCGTTGTGTCAAAAACAAATTGCCTAAATTTTACGCTTTAGCAGTTCCTTTTTTGAAATCCTTGTCACACGTGTGCGGCGTCACGGCGAAAATTTATAAGTTTTCCATTTTCTTATCTACAATGTAAATCTATCTATATCTATGGGGATACAGGAAAATATTGTCTTTTGTTGGTGGAAAATGGAATGGGAGTCGCCACCTAGTATTTTGGTCACTAGGAACCCTAACTGGTTTCAAAGATCGGGTACGAGGACTGGTTGCGTAAAGGGAAGGTATTAGCACCCAAATACGCCCTACCTAAGGTAAGTTTCATTGTTTTATTGTCTGATGAAATCTAAGGTCTTTTCGTGTTTTCCTAATTGTTGGTATGGTTCAAGAAAAGTCCTCCTCGGTAAGGAGATCCTTATCTTAATGGGTAAAATCCTAACTGTTCTAACGTCTATACAAAACTCTATTTTAATATTAGGAATACGTTTTACGTATAAATTCATAATCCCAAATGTTACAAGAAAACAAAATAATTTTTTTGTTGTTTTTGAAATATTGGCCTAGTTCTCATGGCTTGAATAAACTGGTTATTAAAGCCAAGATGCACATTAATATATATATCGTTTTCGAAATCCCTTTTGTTGTATGAAAATATGATGCGATGATTTTTCTTTATTTTTGAGAGACTAGGCCGTATTTTAAAACAAAAACATTTTTTTTATGTAAATATATTTTTGATGTTTTGACGAAAATTGGGTATTTTAATACTGGGTTTGTATCCTTACGGTATAAAAATACAACCAAATATTAATCCACCTTAATAAAAATATCTAGGAAAAATCAACAATATTTTTAAGGACTTTTTTAGAATTTTTTGAAAGCAAAAACATTTTTTATTTTGAAAATCTTTGATGTTTTGACGAAAACCGGGTATTTTAATACTGAATTTGTATCTCTACGGTATAGAAATACAAACCATTATTAAACCATTTTGACAAAAATATGCAGGAAAATCAACAATATTTTTCAAAGGTTTTTCAAAAATATATATTTTATATATATAATATATATACACACACATATTATAATATATTATAATTTATAATATACAATATAATATATATGTGGGCTGGGCCGGCCCAAACAAATGGGCCGGACTCAGCCCAACAAAGAAAGGTTGGGCCGACCTCGACCTAAAAGGAGATTGGGCCGATCTCAGCCCAATCAAAAATTCTTCTTCAGACTGGGCCATCATCGGGCTGGCCCAGCAACAGAAGCCCAGCGGGGGGAGAATTATTTTTCTCCCCCCCGCCTCCTGCATGCAGAACGATTCTGCATGCAGGAGGCAAACGCCTGCAACTAAAATGCAGAGGTGAAGAAGACTTTACCTGGCGTGGAGGAGGCGGTCGCTAGTGGTGCTGCGGTGGAGGCCGGTGGCAGTGTCGTGGCTCACGGACGGCGGCACTGCGGCTGTTTCCAACGGTTCGGTACGTTCTCTCGGTTCGTTACTTTATTTTCGTTTTCTAAGTTTCCTCCTGGTTCCAAGCTTTCCCCTTCCTCTCAGTTTCGGGTTTTTTCCGGTGGCTCTCTTATGTTCGGTTGTTTCTCTCTCCTCCTCTATCTCTTTGGTTTTTTTCTTTTTTTCTTTCCCCGGCGTCCTCGGTTCTCTCTCTCTCTTCCCTTTTTCCTCCTTTTGTTTTTCCGTTTTCTTCCCCCCATGTGCTGGCGTTGGAGGGGGGTATTTATAGGGCAACAGGGAGCGGAGGCGTCCCTTTTGCCACCCTATGGCAGCGCCTGGGGAGCGAGGCTGGCAGTCCTGCCACAACGCCGGGTTGGCGGGCAGCGGGCGTGGCTGGCAGGGCGCGACTCCCTTGGTGCATCATCATGAAGGTGTGTGGGGTTTCGGGAGGTGGCAGGCGTTGGCGTGTCGGGTTCAACAAGGAAAGAAGAAAAAACTGCCTTCCCCTGCTGCACGTCCAGGGGAAGGAGAAAGGGGAAGGAGAAAGGGGAACAGTGTCGTTCAAAACGACATTGTTTTGCTCTTTTTTCTTTCTTTTTTTATGTATGAAACAATGTCGTTTTGGAGAAAACGCGCCGTTTCATTTAAAAATGGCGCCAGAACGTGCCAAATTTCAAATCAGCCCTCAATTATCTTTTGTTCATTTCAATTGCGTCCCTGCTATTTCAGTCCCCACCACCATAGTTGGCCGCTTTTTCCACTTTGGTCCTTGGCCTCTGATTTATGCAATTGAGCCCTTAATTGATCAATAAACTTTCAATTTCTTCAATTAGGCCCCTGAATCAATTCAATACAGCCCCCTCTATCTTCGTGCCTTTTCCAAATTGGTCCCTGGTTTCTGATTTTCACAATTAAGCCCCTAATTGGTCATTAAACTTCAATATTTATGCAATTAAGCTCCTGATTTGACCTAATAAATTCCTAAAAAATATATTTTGGCCCCAGAACTTAAATTTCTTCTAATTAAAGCCCAAATTGACTTAAAAATCAATTTTTCTTGCAATCAAATCCCTTATAAATTCAATTAAAAATCCCATTAAGTCCATAAAAATCCAAATTTGGACTTTTCTCCTCAAACTTCCAATTTTCTTATCCAACAAGGCTCTCATCATTCAAGAATATACTATCAAAAATCCATCTTTGTATTTTTAACCTCCTTGACCAATTTTTCTGATAATTTTCTGAGCGCTTCTGCCTCCTGTTATTTTTCTAACCTCTTTTGGCTATTTATTTTATTTTATTTTTGTGGGGACCTAAAAATGGGTTACAACAATCCTCATTAGTGAAATTTCACAACTCCAGCTAGGCCTTGACTTGTCTGTTTAATTTCTAATATTTTTATTTCATTTTACCATTTTAGCATTTCATGCTCATCAAAACCACTGGAACGCAATCAAGCTTTAGCTTCAAACAACCAGAGGGAGATTTTATAGGGATAAAATTTAAAAAATCACGCCTATGCTACTTTCTAGTTTTAGTATTAAATTTAGTATTTAAAAAATGTGTTTATGAATATGGCAGTTTTGGTTTCTAAGCCATATATATTCATACTCTCTTAGACATTTTAAAAATGTGTGTAGAAGAATACTTTCACTGATGATTTATAATATTAGGTTACTTTAATGATAAATCAATATAATATTTTTTTTATTTTCTGGATTTTATCTTGGAGAAATTCAATAGGATGAAAATATAATATTAATCAAACTTCAAATTATAATTGTTTATCTATCGAGTTAAAAAAATATATGACAATTCAGTAGTCTTTAATGAAATAAAAAAATGAATAATGTTATTTATATAATTGTAAGCATACTATATTATATTACTTTACAAAGGGACGAAGGACATCCTTTGCATTAGGATGCTCCCACTGCACTATTGTCTCCCACCATTCTTCTGGATATGCGTTGATTTTTTTAAGAGAAGGGGGAGGAGATGGCTGGCCATTTTCAAGCAACGGAAGACAAATTGGCATCCTCTTCAGCTTCTCACAAAATGTTACTTTAATATCTTTAAGAGAATTACAAATCAGTTTTGCACTGCAAATGCTTTTCAGTTCTGGTAAGCAAACCAATTCCAGAGTTATTAACTTTGGGAGAATGACTTCCGTGATGGAATTGGAGCTGCTGCTTTCTTCATCTGTTGTTCCTATTATCTCCTCCATTTTCTCACAAAAACGAACTTTAATCCTTTCCAGGTTTACGAGGTTTGGCAGCAACACAAGCGGGAACAACTTCTTCATACTTTTACAGAGAGAACAATAAAACTCTTTAAGACCAGAAAACGTACCGTTACATGATGGCAATCGTGGTGGAGCAGAGCAGAACCAAGAAGATGAAACCAAGCTCTCCATGTTATAACATTCCCAAATGCTGATGCGCTCCAGTTCAGTTGCATTCTCTAATGACAAAACATCACATAAACTTCTTGCATCGATGCATTGACAACTCAGTCCTTGAATGCCATTTAAGAACTTGACCTGAAAATCTCTATCTCCGTTGATACTCAAATTACCCAACCCAACTGTTTTACTTGGATAATCTTCAATGCATTGCTCTCTAAACACCTCTCCTACTAAAATCTTGCATGTGCGTAATGATAGGATCCCATCCCGAGATCTGAGATACTCCACGAAGTCAGAAAAACCTTCGAAATGGCACTCCAAAGTTTCCAAATTTCTCAAGGATCCTACTTCCTTTCCTTTAACTGTCATCGGAGCATATCTTCGATCAATTAACCTTTCCTCTAGTACAAAGACTTGCAGGTGAGAGAGTTTTGGTAATATCCCACTAGGAAACTCCTTTTCACCATATCCATTCATTCTAAGATACCTCAGGTTGGTTAGGCATTCCATTCCTTGCGGCATCTTTTCAAGCGCAGTACGAGCGAGATCCAACCTCTTCAGTGCCTGGAGCTTCTCTAATGATGGAACACGTCTTAATTTCCTACAATCATTGAGCAATAATGCTGTGAGGCTCACCAAATCAGAGACAGAGTCTGGCAAATTTCCAATACCTGTGCGAGACAGATCGAGGACCTTAAGCCCATGCAATTGCTTGAAAAATGAATCCGCAATAAATCCCAACCAACGATTTTGACATAGCAATAGAGTTGATAGATAGGGACACCTAGGTGAATGGCTGGAAGGAATTTCTTTGATCATGTTTTCCATTAGTGAAACTCTCGTCAGATTCTCCGTCCACTCCTCTGCATCTGGCAACTCTTTTAATTGTGCACCTGCTTTGACCATGCCTTGAGAGTTCTCTAGCAGTATTCGGATGGCCATGTCCCTAATCAAGTCATGCATCTTGACACGTCTAATATCATCATACTTCATTTTAGCACTTTCCAATAGGCAGACATTTTCAAGTCGATTAAGCATCGTGTGGCCCTCATCAAATGCATCTCCCCTGCTCCTCTTTCCTTTAATTATTCCCTCATCGATCAAATAACCTATCAACTCCTCCCTTTCAATCTCATCATCTTCAGGAAATAATGCACAGTACAAGAGACATTGTTGTAGTGCTAAATCACCTAACCGATCATAACTAAACCTCAATAACTTGAATACTTCATTGTCCCTAAATTCTGATTCTCTTAATTTGTTCAATGTATTTCTCCACTCATGTAGGTCATCCACACCCCTCAAGCTTCCCGCCACTATAATAATTCCCAATGGCAAACCGGCACATTCCCTTGCAACATCTTTCGCAATTCCTTCCACTTCTAGTGAAAGTGCTACATCACGTCCAAGTTTCTCCATGAACAAAGTCCAAGCTTCTCCATTAGAAAGTGGCTTCACTTTGATTTTGTGCTGGCAAGCCATCTGATAACAAACCGTTTCTGATCGAGTTGTCATAATCAGCTTGCATCCTTCCAACTTTTCAGGAATTCCCACTTTGTGTAGCTCAAAATTGTTCCACAAATCATCTAAAATGAGAATCCATTTTTGTTTCTTTCTTAGTTCTTCTGACAATTTGGCAGCTCTGTGTAGATCATCATTTTTTCTTGAAAGATCTAGATCAAGATGTTCAGCAATAAGATTCTGCAATCTATTAATGCTGAAATCTTGAGACACGGTCACCCACCAAACATTATCACAAATATCTGGTCATAACTTAGCATCTATCCCTTTTTGTCTTTCTTCCTTGAACTCATAACTTAGCATCTATCCCTTTTACTCAGACAAAACCACCAGGCACTAGTAGAAAACTTCATTTTGATGTTTTTTAAAAAAAAAAATTGACAGAAAAAACCACTTTATGTTGTTCATAAAGACAGAAAAAACTTAAAAATACAAATTAAAAAATCTTGAGGAATTGATTAACCAATCCTTCTAGTTTTTTTATGTTGTCTATAAAGTCAGAAAAAACTTAAAAATACAGATTAAAAAATCTTGCCGAATATAGAAAAATAGAATGAATTTTTGTACAAGGAATATAGATAAGAGGTATGAAATTTTATTCTAAATATATCCTTATAAAAATTTCAAAATTCCAAGTCATGTTATTCGATTATCATTCTTTTTTAAAATTGTCTTCTCTTTCTTCTTTTTTTCTTTTTAATCTATATTGTATATTTCAAAAGAATAATTTATTGCTAGTTAATGATATAAGATGATTTGTAGGGGTGTGCAAAAAAACCGGAAAACCAAATAAACCGAAAAAAAATTAACCGAAAAAACCAAACCGAGAAAAAAAACCGATTAAACCGATTATAATAGTTAGAAAAAATCCCGGTTCGGTTCGGTTCGATTCGGTTTTCGGTTTTGTAATGCAGGAACCGATTAACCCGGACCGAACCGAACCGGTTAAAAAAAAAACATAGTACTATAAATACCTTCCAAACCCATCTACAGTTCTCATTTCAGTCTCTTCTTCTAAGTTTCTAACCTAGCCGCCGCCCCCCTCATTCCCTCCTGATTAAATCTTCATCTCCTCTATTCTCTCCCACCTTCAGTCTCTTCTTCTAACCTAACAAACCTAGCCGCCGCCCCCCTCACTCCCTCTTGATCAAATCTTCATCTCTATTCTCTCCCATCTACAGATCTGCTTTGTAGTTTCTTGTTCTAACCCTAGCAAATCTAGCCGCCGCCCCCCTCCCTCTTGTTCAATCTCTCGTTCAGATCTTCATCTCTCCCATATAAAGATCTACTTTTTAGTTTCTTCTTCCAACCCTAGCAAACCCAGCCGCCGCCCCCTCCCTCTTGTTCAATCTCTCAATCAAATCTTCATCTCTCAATTATCTGTCTCTAAATCAAAACTAGCAGTCGTTCCTTCAAGTTCTTTGTCTCTCCAAGTTGGATGAAAAATTTGATGCTTTCTATTCATTTCTAAATTATTTTTTTTTAGTTTTTATCAGTTTATATTAACCTATTTTGTTAAACTTTTCAGGTGAACTATTCAAGAGAACAAGATGCACTTTTAATGTCCATGCTTGCGCGCCTCAATAGTTGGTTTTTTTCTTTGCAGTTTCTTCTCACTTGGTTTCTGAGAAAATACAAGCAATAAAATGTTGAAGGCATTTGGTTTACTTAACAATAATATTAAAACAACAGTATCTTTCCTTTTGTTTTGTTTTTGTGAATGCCGTGAGAGAGATAGTTGATGCGTTTTATTTCAATTTCAAGGACTCCTGCAGATTGTATTTCTTTAATTTTATCAGAGGCATTGTTTTCTTGGTTTATGTTATTTGATGTATAATTTTATTTTGGATTTTGATTAGAGTTGATTGGTTTGAGAAAACCACTGGGTGCAAATTAAAAATATTTCTCCAGTCATTTGAGATAAATCCTGGTAAAGGAAAGTAAAACAATGAATATAGGTTTTTTATATCGATTATAAATTTACAAGCCTTTTAAATGACCCCATCAAAAGTCATAAAAAAACCAAAAAAATTGAATTGGTTTTTCCGGTTTTTCTCTTTAATTAACCAAACCGAACCGAAACTGGTCGGTTTGAACCGGTTTCGGTTTTTTTTTTCAAAAAAAAAAATTGGTTTGGTTAGTTTTTTAGAAGAAAACCGGACCGAACCGGAAATGCTCACCCCTAATGATTTGTACCGGTGAATAGATCTATTATTTTATTAGGTTACTTCAATGATAAATCAATATAGTATTTTGTTTTTTTTTTGGATTTTCATCTTGGAGAAACTCAATAGGATGAAAAAAAATATTAATCAAACTTCAAATTATAATTATTAATTTATTTATCAAGTTAAAAAAATATATATAACAATTCAATAGTCTTAAAAAGATAATGAAAAGATAATGAAATAAATAAATAAATAATGAAAAATGTTATTTATGTAATTGTAAGCACACTATATCCAACACCCAAACTTTACAAAGGGACGAAGGACATCCTTTGCATTAGGATGCTCCCACTCCACTACTGTCTCCCACCATTCTTCTGGAAGTGCTCGGATTTTTTTAAGAGAAGGGGGAGGAGATGGCTGGCCATTTTCAAGCAACGGAAGACAAATTGGCATCCTCTTCAGCTTCTCACAATATGTTACATGAATATCTTCAAGAGAATTGCAAATCAGTTTTGCACTGCAAATGCTTTTCAGTTCTGGTAATTTAAACAATTCCAGAATTCTTAACTTTGGGAGAATGACTTCCGTGATGGAATTGGAGGTGCTGCTTTCTTCATCTGTTGTTCCTATTATCTCCTCCATTTTCTCACAATGACTAACATCAATCTTTTCCAGGTTTACGAGGTTTGGCAGCAACACAAGTGGGAACAGCTTCTTCATACTCTTACATCCATTACAATAAAACTCTTTAAGACCAGAAAACGTACCATTATATGATGGCAATGGTGGCGGAGCAGAGTAGAACCAAGAAGATGAAACCAAGCTCTCCATGCTATTGCAATCCCAAATGTCGATGAGCTCAAGTTCAGTTGCATTCTCTAATGACAAAACATCACATAAACTTCTTGCATCGATGAATCGACAAACCAGTCCTTGAATGTCATTTAACAACTTGACTTGAAAATCTCTATCTTTGTTGATACTCAAGTTACCCAACCAAACTGTTTTACTTGGAAAATCATCAATGTATGCCCAATAATCTTTATCCACCATTCCTACTGAAATTCTGTATGTGCTTAATGATTGGATCCCATCCTGAGATCTAAGATACTCAACGAAGTCAGAGAAACCTTCGAAATGGCATTCCAAAGTTTCTAAATTTCTCAAAGATCCTACTTCATTTCCTTTAACTGTTATCGGAGCATAACAGTCCCCTATAAACTGTTCTAGTACAAAGACTTGCAGGTGAGAGAGTTTTGGTAATATCCCACTAGGAAACTCCTTTTCACCACATCCATTCATTCTAAGATACATCAGGTTGGTTAGGCATTCCATTCCTTGCGGCATCTTTTCAAGAGTAGTATGAGAGAGATCCAACCTCTTCAGTGCCGTGAGCTTCTTTAATGATGGAACATATCTTAACTTCCGACAATCATTGAGCAATAACACAGTGAGACTCACCAAATCAGAGACAGAGTCTGGCAAGTTTTCAATACCTGTCCAAGACAGATCGAGGACCTTGAGCCCATGCAATTGCTTGAAAAATGAATCCGCAATGGATCGCAACCAATCATTACTACATAGAAATAGAGATGACAAATTTGGACACACTGGTGAATGGCTGGAAGGAATTTCTTCGATCATGTTTTGCATTAGTGAAACTATCGTCAGATTCTCCGTCCACTCCTCTGCATCTGGCAACTCTTTTAATTGCGCACCTGCTTTAACCATGACTTGAGAGTTGTCTTGTAGTATATGGATGACCATATCCCTAATCAAGTCATGCATCTTGACAAATCTACTACCATCATACCTGAATTTATCACCTTCCAATAGGCAGATATTTTCAAGTCTATTAAGCATCGTGTGGCCCTCGTCAAATGCATCTCCCCTGCTCCTCTTTACTTTAATTATCTCCCCATCGATCAAATAACCTATCAACTCCTCCCTTTCAATCACATCATCTTCAGGAAATAATGCACAGTGCAAGAGACATTGTTGTAGTGCTAAATCACCTAACCGATCATAACTCAACCTCAATAACTTGAATACCTTCTCATCCATATCCCTAAATTGTAATTCTTTCAATTTCTTCAATGTATTTCTCCACTCATGTAGGTCATCCACTCCCCTCAAGCTTCTTGCCATTGTAATAATTCCCAACGGCAAACCAGCACATTCCTTTGCAATAGCTTTTGCAATCCCTTCCACTTCTCGCGAAAGTGCTACGTCACGTCCAAGTTTCTCCATGAACAAAGTCCAAGCTTCTCCATTAGAAAGTGGCTTCACTTTGATTTTATAGTGGCAAGCCATCTGATTACAAACCATTTTTGATCGAGTTGTCATAATCAGCTTGCATCCTTCCAACTTCTCAGGAATTCCCACTTTGTGTAGCTCAAAATCATTCCACAAATCATCTAGAATGAGAATCCATTTTTGTTTCTTTCTTAGTTCTTCTGACAATTTGGCAGGTCTGAGTTGAACATCATTTTTTCTTGAAAGATCTAGATCAAGATGTTCAGCAATAAGATTCTGCAATCTATTAATGCTGAAATCTTGAGACACGGTCACCCACCAAACATTATCACAAATATCTGGTCTTTGTAGAAACTCATTATGGATATGTTGCAGTATTGTGGATTTACCAACTCCCCCCATCCCATAAATGCCAATAGTTGAGACTTCCCCATCCATTAACAAAGACCATATCATCTTCGTATTCTCTTCGAATGCTTGACCCACTGGCTTTGTAGAGCTAGTAGGTAATGGAACTCCTCTAGTCTTGTTGTATTTCAAACTTTCAGAAGATCTAGCTCCAGCACAACCTGCACTGATCTTCGACTATTCTCCACATCCTCCTCCACTGGTTCTGTCCTCACTCTAACCCGATTAATTCTCTCTTCCCCGGCACCTTGTTCCAGCACCCTGCCAAATTGTATCCTTCCAGCAGCCCCTGCCAAATTGCCAAGTACTGCATTGCTTTGTTCCAACGATCGATCCAATGGTTCTGTCCTCGGTCTGCTCTCGAGTGCTCCTTCGGAAACTCCATCTTCTGGTGCTCTCATTCCGGTCATGCTTACTACGTCGTTTCCTGCTATTGCATGTGAAGTAATCCTCTCTTCCCCTACTCCGGGTTCTACAACCTGAACTTCTCTTTGTACCCTTCCAATTCCTCCTACCATTGTTGAAATTCCACAATCATTAACATTGATTGAACCTGCTGTGATTTTATGTCTTTTGTTGCCACCACACATAGCTTTCCAGGCTGCTTCTTGAACTTCTTTAGGCACCCCATGACAAATGGCAACATTATGCCCTTCCTCTCCTGATAAATGCCATTTGATCCTTGAAATGGAGGTTTTATTGGCAAATGTATGTGGACAAAACTTACACTTCATGCTACCATCAGTCCTATCTTCAATATAATTCCAAAATGGATCCTTTGATCCAACCATTTCAACCTATATAAAAAAAAGGTAGGTCAAAATAAAGAATAAAAATTAATGCAAGTTACACCATATCTAGATGGATGAGAAACTACTTCTTCAGTGTTGTTACCCTTATTTTGCTATTAAAATTGATAGTTAGTTTATTGCACAATCATAGGAGGGAAAAAGACGACGATAATTCAGTTATACTTCTTACTTGTTGAGTATTTAAACCGCTGCTTTGACTTTGCAGGGAAGTGCCAAGGCCAGGATTTGAGGCATTTGGCGTAGCAGTTTGATTTTGCAATCCTCGGACTTGGAGGTTATCCATCTGTGACCTATATATAAATGAAGTGATCATATTATAAAACCTTTCCATAATTGGTAGTCTCTTTTAAGCACTAAAAGTTAATGGTGTTAAAACACAACAGCTAGAAGTCAATCAGTACCTAGGCACGAAGTTCTCTTGTTGTACATTGTCTATGTTAGGAATTACAGCAGCTCGATCGACTTGTCCTTGATTAGAAAAATATTGACTCCTGAATCCAAAATCATTTGCAAACAATATGTTTAGCTTGTTGGGTTCATGTTCAAGTTATGATGTTTCTTTCCTGATTGAAAATCTATTTTTTTTTTTTTTTGTAGAAAATGCTAAACATGAAAAATAGGATACCGGGGAGCAGGAAAAGAAGGTCCAGGTTGAATGAAGCCACCATGTTCTGAAGTGGTTGCGTTCGGTGTCATATAGCCATGTCCCGGCTGTGGTTGATGAATATTGGAGTACTGATGCCTGAATAATATTCAAATAGTTAAACTTAGAACTGTTATTCTAACTTGGTTGATTTTGTAGTTCCATTATGTGCACAAAACAAAAGCAAAAAATAGAGATAGAGAGCTCAGAAAGACTCGAAAGATCCTCGTCAATTCTGGTCAAGTTTATTGTTTTCATGATTAAAAAAGTGTATATTCAAAGTTAATACCATTGATTCAATGGAGGTTGAGGTCCAGGTAGCATCGCAGGCACTTGATTCCTCATTGGTAACTGATAATTAGTCCATTGTTGGTCCCTAAATTAGCAACATTTGTTAGTAATTTCTTTATACATATACGCGTAATTCTTTACTATTACTCCACTAAGCATTTGATATCATTTTAGCTTACCTCAAAGGCATTGACGGTCCAGGTAGCATGGGATTGGCACATCGAGGATCAGATAAATTAGGATGAGGCAGATACCTATATTCAAATATGATGAATTCATTTAGTGTAATAAATTGGCATCACTGATAAGAATATTAGGCAGATAAGTAGAACAACAACAAGTTAAATAATTATGAATATTATGTACAAGAAGAATTTAAATAATGATTATTCTCACTTAGTTGATTTTCTAGTTTCATTATGTGATGCAAATCAGGAGACAGGGGAAACATGGGGAAGGCAAGGACTCTTGGAAGCTGATTAAAGCTTATTAGCTGTAGTTATTATTTCCTATTTATCTGATAGGTTCCTAGTCAGATTAGTATTAGATTTCAATTACGTATTAGATCGTAATTCCTTTGCTGTAGGGTATTTAAGAGGGGAACAGAACAAATGATGGGACATTATTTGTATTCTTGGCAATTACTTTCTTTAAATACAAATTGGAGTGATTCCTCTACATAGATATTCTGTATTAAATTATTTATTGTTCTTACTGGGAGCAACGAGAGGTTGTACCGGAGGGCATTTACATTAATATGTGCATAAAAGAGAGAGAGAGAGAGAAAGAGAGATAGAGAGCTCAAAAGAAGTTAAATAATGATGAATACCTTGTTGGAGTTTGAGGCCAATTTGGTTCATTTTGGTTGATCCGTGATGATATGGAGCTTTGGTTGTCTGGAACCTCCGGTGGCAGCCTGCTTCCATGGACAGTGACACTATTAGGATAAACGGAAGAATAACTAAATTGCAAGCAATCATCTTCTGATAAAATATGCTTAAGAATGACGTACGAGAGAAACTCAGAAATATTGAATGTATCTTCAATGGTGTATCTAATTATAAAAATGAAGTGATCATATTATAAAACCTTTCAATATTTGGTAGCCTCTCTTAATTAAGCAGTAAATATCAATGGTGTATCTAATTATCAAAAAGGTGTTAATACCGTGTTAAAACACAACGGCTAGAAGTCAATAAGTACCTTATAGAGTTGCTAGAGTTTCGAGGCACGAAGTTCTCTTGTTGCATATTGTCTATGTCAGGAATTACAGCAGCTTGATCGTCTTGTCCTTGATTAGAAAGAAATTGAATCCTGAATCCAAAATCATTCGCAAGCATTATGAAGCATTACAACTTATGATTATCTAGCTGGGTTCATGTTCAAGCTATGATGTTACTTTCCTCTTTGAAAAACTATTCTTTTTTTTTTACAGCAAATACTAAATATGAAAAATTGGATACCGGGGAGCAGGAAAAGAAGGTCCAGATTGATTGCAGCCACCATGTTGCGAAGTGGTTGCATTCGGTGTCATATAGCCATGTCCCGGATGAGGTTCAGGAATATTGGAGTTCTGATGCCTGAATAATATTCAAATAGTTAAACTTAGAACTGTTATGCTCACTTGGTTGATTTTCTAGTTCCATTATGTGCACACAAAAAAAAGAGAGATAGAGAGCTCAAAAATACTTGAAAGATCCTCGTCAATTTTGGTCAAGTTTATTGTTTTCATGATTAAAAAAGTGTATATATATTCGAGGTTAATACCATTGATTTATTGGAGGTTGAGGTCCAGGTAACATCGCAGGCACTTGATTGCTCATTGGTAACGGATAATTAGTCCATTGTTGGTCCCTAAATTAGCAACATTTGTTAGTGATTTCTTTATACATATGCATAATTGTTAGCTATTAATCCACTAAGCATTTGATATCATTTTAGCTTACCTCAAAGGCATTGACGGTCCAGGTAGCATGGGATTGACACATTGAGGATCAAATAAATTAGGATTAAGCTGATACGGTGATACCTATATTCAAACATAATGAATTCACTGATAAGTACAGCAACAAGAGGAAGAAAAGAAGAAGTTAAATAATGATTGAAAAACTTTTTTTTTAACAGAAAATACTAAAAATTAAAAATTGGATACCGGGGAGCAGGAAAAAGAAGGTCCAGGTTGATTGAAACCACCATGTTGTGAAGTGGTTGCGTTCGGTGTCATATAGCCATTTCCCGGCTGAGGTTGATGAATAAAGGAATTATGATGCCTTGATGGAGTTTGAGGCCAATTTTATATAAAACTTAATGATAAAAAAATATCATAAAAAAAGTGTAAATCTCCCAATTGTTGTCTGTTTGTTTAACAATAAACATTTTGAAGATGCTCGAGATAAATTGATAAACGAAAACATAAAACTTTTTGATCCATGGGTGATACAAACACTTGCTAATTCAATGGACATTGTAGCAAATTGGAGTAGGCATGAGCACTCACCATGGTTTGAGGAAATGAAGGTGGAAACTGAGTTGTTTGTTGAATACTGTCGTTGATCACATTGTTATCCACCACCATGTTCTGTCCATCTTGATCATTGCATAATATGGAGCTTTGGTTGCCTGGAACCTGCGGTGGCGACCTGCTTAATTTGTTATTAGGAACATTATTCGTTTTTGGGAATAATAAGAAAAACTGTAGAATAACTAAATTGCAAGTAATCATCTTCTGATAAAATATGCTTAAGAATGACGTACGAGAGAAACTCAGAAATATTGAATGAATCTTCTGGTGATTGAAAATCGAACTGATTCGACGTCAAGTTGACATCATCCTCATTACAAGGCGGTGGGACTCCTTCCATCTGAGGTTTTAAAAAAAACAGAAAGCACAGATTAGATAAGAATATATATATAGACACACACACATGACTTATTTATTTGTTAAAGAAATTCGGATGAAAAATAGGAAATATAAATGTTGCTGTTAATTATTTAATTCTTTGTTTTAATGCTAAATTATTTGTCACTTGTTGTGAACAAGTTTAATGAAAGGTAATTAATACTGATCAAGTTAATTCATGAATCAGTAAAAAACAACTTCATTGAATCATTATGTCAGAAAAATATTGGATAAAAATAATTAATGGCAGTCCCACAGGGCATGGATTACAAAATCTAGTATTGGAAAAGAAATCCCATATATAAGGAGTTAAAAACAGCAAAGAATTTTGAAAAGACAAAAACAATGAATTCAAGGTTTAGGGTTAATTTGGTATGAACACCACAAGGCATGGATTACAAAATCTGAGAAAAAGATCGATTTATTTATCATGGATTACTTTAAAGATTCAGACAAGATGAAGTACAATTAATTTACCTGGATTCAAGATGTTCTTCAAGTGCTAGCTGGTTTGCTTAAGCAGTGATCAGCCAAAAGAAAAGGAAGAGAAATCACAGATCAGAGAAGAATATATGGCTTAGAAAAATAATAAGTTGCAGCATACATAAATCTAGTTCGCACTGATCATGAGATGAGATGTGACGTGGAAGAGAATGTTACAGCAGCAAGGTCGCCTCAATAATAATAATTAATTAATTGTTTGATAGGAAGGAAGTTGTCAGGAAGCAACCCAAACATTACCTTGTAAGATATAGAAAGTTAACGTGTGGACCCGCCCCCATGTTCACACTTCGAAGAAGCTGCGAAGAAAATGTAAACACATGAAAATGAGAAGGAATAGCATATTTCTGCATGGAGTGAAGTTTTTTTTAAAAAAATTATTTTTTATTTAAAAATATATTAAAATAATTTTTAATTTTACGACTCCTGAGCCTTGACTTGTTTGTGAGAGCTTCTAACTCTACATTGAAATGTTTTTTCCTAAACTGTTAGAGCCTCATAATAAGTTTATTGAAATAAATTATTATAATGAAATTAAAAATAAAAATGCTTAAAAAAAAACAGAGAGACGCCGTGTTTTCTCTATTGCTACAAAGTAAAAGTCTGAGCATATTTATTTATTTATTTTTATTTTTATTTGAATAATATTACTGTTATATCTAGAAATCAAGAACGCTAGTTTCATTTAAAAGATTCTAAAGTTCATATTTAGATAAATTAGCAGAAAAGACGAAAACACAACAAATCATACCCAGAGAAGCAAAAGCCAGAAACAAGCTACCTCAATTCCTGCTCCACCTGGCTAAGAAATGCAGCGTGCCCACTTGGAATTACACGTCATCCAAATTCCAGGGCAAATAATTGGTTGGAATTGTTTTTTGAGGAGTCATCTCAAATTTGAAAATAAAAACAGAAAATAGATCCAGCAAATGATTCCAAATATCTTCTAAAAAGAACAATGAAATCTGTTTTTTATTTACTGTAAGGAAAGATATTAATGGAAAAAATAAAAAAAAAATCAATTTAAAAAATATATAATAAGTCAAAATCTAGACTTAAAATCTAACTCATATTACTAGTTGAATTGAATAATTGAATAAGAAGGTGGGAAAGGGAGAGAGGGAAAGGTGTCAAACAAGAACAAAAAAAAAAAAATTCTAGAGGAGAGGGTCAAAGATGGCGGCTTAATCTCATGAATCATTTTTTAATCTTTATGGTAAGACTTGACACGTGTCCTCTAAACCCTCCTGTCCCTCTTCCGATCCTTGCTAAACCCCTTGTTCTGGTCGTAATCATCCATTAGCGTAAACATATGCTTCTCTTGA
This sequence comes from Populus davidiana x Populus alba var. pyramidalis, assembly GCA_027475595.1. Taxonomy (NCBI): domain Eukaryota; kingdom Viridiplantae; phylum Streptophyta; class Magnoliopsida; order Malpighiales; family Salicaceae; genus Populus; species Populus davidiana x Populus alba var. pyramidalis. Next base: position 69,264 of record JANKYH010000886.1, read on the forward strand.
CTTTGATCCCAATAAACCAACCCATAGAGTTGGTGGTAATGTAATTGATATAACTTTTTAAATTATTTTTATTTAAAAAAATTTCAGATTAATTTTAATGTGTTGGTATTAAAAAATATTTAAAATATTCTATTAATATATTTTTATTTGAAAAATATTTTTAAAAAAACCGTATGTAGAATTACTAAACACCCTTAAGCCAGTGTACAAAGACACAAACGACAAAATACAAAGGAAAAGGGATAAAAGCATATATTTGGAGATGATAAAAGGGCATGAGATCAAAGAGGATAAGTTTTCCAGTGATGGGATTGGATGGTGATGTAGGATTGTGTGGATAAGAGCATAGTAATTAATCCTTTACTAAAAAGTTCTTCAGTGACCTAATTCTGTGGCCCAACAAAATTATCATTATCCAATTAACAATTTGATTAATTCAGTGTTGCTTAATCCCAGTTTGCTATTTCGTTTTAAATGGGTATTGGTTAAAATCAGAACCCATTTATGTTTCTCCATTATTTCTTTTTTCAATTCGACCACTCTATGCAGCTCCTCATCTTCATTAGAAATATTCAGACCAATACGTCTTTCATTTCCACCATGTTCTGCACATCACACATAATGACATCTTTGTTTAGCGATGGAGCACAGAGTTGATCATAATAAATATCTTCCATGGTCAAGACACAATGAATCTCCATCACAACCCAACATCATTAGCTTATCTGCTATCCCTTTCAAGAGAAGAAGATTTCGAATCAGTCCATTCATTCCCATCTGTAGGCATCTTTCTCAAACATTAAGAAAAAAAATGAAAAATAAATAAAAAAGGAAAATTTTTTTATCTTAAGCTATATATCCAACACTCACTTGAAAGATATTGATAACCATGCAAGCAGTTTACATGTCAGTATTTGACAAGGGGTGGGAGATATTGGAGACAAATTAGAGTACACAAATAGAATGTACTAGGTGAATTGCCCGCGCGGTGCCGCGGGTCATAACATGAACTGAGAAAAACCTAAAAGCACTGAGATCGAACTGAGCAACCATGTGCAGTAGGCTATTTGGCTGCCAGAACAATTCAAAAAGGGCCTCCGATTAAACATCCCGAGGGCAAATGTAAACACATGAAATTTTCAAAAAAGAATAGTATATTTATGCATGCTGTAAATTTTTTAAAATATATTTTTTATTTAGAAATATATTAAAATAATATTTTTAAAATTTTTATTTTTTATATTATAATATCAAAATAATTAAAAAATATTTTTAAAAAACACATTGTGAATAAGTTCTATCATTTAAATTTTTTTAAAAGTATTTTTAAAATATAAACATAATTTAAAGTATGTTTGGTAGTTCTTGTGCTTCTGCCTTTGAGTGTGTATATTAGAGCAGAGTGATTTTACTTAACCACGAAATTTTTGGGAGACAAATTATAGTGAATATTTTTCTATTTTACCAATATACCCATGGTGTTTATAACAGAGTGATGCTACATGCTGAGGTGGATATTAGCAACAGAGTAAAGCGTACAAAAGTAACCAAAAAAAATATTGTGTTTTTTAAAATCTGAATACTTGAGAATTGGTGGGGTTGATTTTGTTAGCTTGATATGCTTTCCTCTTTGCTTTTCATTTTTTTTTGTTACTTTTGTATAAATTAGTGAATTTTATCTTAGTCCATTAGAAATTTGCCTTTCCAATTTTTTTTTAAAACAAAGAAAAGTAAAATTCAAGACTTCTGTCTGTTTGACAACATAAGTCTAATGGACTCGTGTTGTTGAAATAACTTAATATTCTAATAAAATTTGTTACTGAATATATATTCTCCAAATCCTTACTAAATTATTAGAAAGTAACATTATAATATTTTTAGGTCTGTTTAATTTATTTGGTTTAAGATAATTTTTTAATATATCAGATATTTAATAACTTATGAGTTATTTATTAAGTTAATTTAAATTAATTATCTTTATTAAAATAATATTATTTCGTTATTTTTTATTAATCTAGTCAAATATGAACTAGATTGGTTTTATTGAATTTATCAAATTTCATCAAATCAATATTTTATTTGATACAATTACAAATTCAATTTTTTTAAGGTCAATATTTAGAAATAATTAAATAAATAAATAAAAGCTACGTACCAATATTTAATTTAAGTAACCTTAAAGACTACTAATTTAACTTTTAATATTAAAAGGATGTATGTCTTTACTCTATGCGATGAGACAAATATCAAGCTAATAGCTTTTTAAGTAAGTTTAGATAATAACTAATAATATATCCCTAGTGATTCCCCTCGTCATCATAAAATATTGCGTGGGAAATGCAGGTGAAGAATTAGAAACAAGGAAAAATGTCGAGACAATGAAAATTAATTGTTATATAATTGTACATGCCATACACTTTAAAGCTCCGAACTTCAGTAAATGATTTAATAGAGAATAAAATTTAATTTTAAATGCAAATTAAAATAAATAAAGAGCAGAGTGACTCATGGAGAAAGCACAACTGAAATTCTACAAACAGTAGAGCGTCGGGAATCCTTGCACACCTTTGGTAATTTAATTATTCTTATTTCGTTTAATAACTCAAATATAATAAAGAATTAATCCATTTAATAGAGAAAACATGACTGAATCCATAAACCACATAAATCCCTTTTATTATCTGGTGCAATTCCCACGCGTCTTCTTTATTCCAAATGCCCCTTTTTTCAAATTAGGCATCTTCAACCTCCTTTTTCATCACGTCTCCATGATCCCCGTTGTGTCACAAACAAATTGCCTAGATTATTGGATTTTTTTTTGGCAGCCATGTACATGCTTTAGGAGTTTCTTTTTTGAAATCCTCAATAGAGGCTAATTTATAGCCTTTCAAGATACCTTTCCAACGCGTCAAGAATCACAGTAATCCGATATGTGAGTGGAAAGTTACTATTAAAATATTTTAGTGTGTGGAGGCTGGTTCAAAGTGAAATTTCACTACTCCTGAGCCTTGACTTGTCTGTTTAATTTCTATTATTTTTATTCACATTTTAGCATTTTATTCCAATGATAGAACGCACTTTCATAGACTCATCAAAACCCCAGGAATGCAATCAAGCTTTAGCTTCAAACAACCAGATCGGGAGATCGGGAGATTTAGTGCAGTGGAGAACTTCAACATCTACTATGATGCTTGATTTGCTATCCACTCTTCACATCAGTTTTCCATTGATACAAAGATACTCTATGTGTTTTTGTTGCCGGAAAGTTGTTCGATCAATAACTTTTTATTTTTTTCCAAGTTTTTTTTTGTGTGATTCTTTTTTCTTTTCATCTCAAACTCATGAACTAAAAGATAAATAAAATAAAATTTTAGATCAAAATAAAAAATATAAAATATAAAATGCAAAAAATTATAAGGTAAACAATAAACTAAATTTTAGAATATGTCTCTTAACTATTCGTAAGCTTCCTATTCCTTTTTAGTTTTTCTTGAAGTTATTCTATTTGATGTCATGAGTGTTCCATTGAGAAATAAAAAAGAAGACAAATTGCCATCCTCTTCACCTTCTTACAATGCATTACAGTAATATCTCTA